>JBBPBX010029545.1:0-11385 GCA_038048925.1 Garcialebias charrua
ATATATATATATATATATATAATATATAATAATAATAATGTCACATTTGTCATCTGTGTATGTTTCCATACAAGACGAAATTAGTCTCTGCATTTAACCCAACCACCACCAGGTGGGGCAGTGGGCAGCTATTGAAAGCGCCCGGGGGGCAATTGGGGATGAGGTGTGCCGCCCATAGACACCACAAGGTATGCCGTGACTGGGGTTCGAACCTGGGTCCTTCGGGTCCCAAGTCGGTTCCCCTGCCTCTACACCATCTTGGCCCCCAGATAGATAGACAGACAGACAGACAGACAGACGGATAGATAGTAGGCATGTAACGGTTGTAGTGGTGTTTGGTCCACCTGCGTACCATTTCGGTTATTTTTTCACTCATTAAACGTTCTTAACAGGGGAATATATGCACAGCGGAACAAAATTTCCTGGGCGCGTTTCAGCACGGAGCTATTATCGCGTGGCACGCGCAGCATTTAGCCGTTAGCATCTCGTGTGGTCTCCTGTTTGTGAACGTTATAGCTTTCTTGTTAAAAGACGAGCGCACACGCAGCTTGTGTGGACTTTGTTTCATGAAGACTCTGCAGCAGCTGCGTGACGCAGCTCTCTGCAGCAGCAACACGTCTAACGTGAATGCGCTGGAAACTGTCATCCGAACGTGAACGAAGAAACATCAGCTGTTGCAACGCTAACAACAGCTGCATTAAAACTACTTCATCAGGTAATCAGAGCGGTCCAGAGCAATAACACAAGCTGTATGAGTTTTTAAATCTCTGAATCGGTCTGAACGTTGTTATATGCGCAGGCTTTAAAGTTACTGAGCGTCGCTATGAGACATTCATCATGTCAACACTTCAAAAAGTTCAGCTCTTTATGAAAAAACTAACTGATGTTGTCAACAAGCCCTGGACCAGATTAAAGCCCTGCCATGATGATGAAGAGTGAGCGATTCAACCGTTCAAGAGGTATTGTTCTTTTATTATTATTATCTAAATAATCTTTTTTTTTAATCGTAATCTTGTTTTTTTTAACCTCTTGTTTTTTATTTCCAGTCTGTGACAGAGGAAGCTGCTTTCTCTTCCACTTCAGGGAAATCCACCTGCAGCTAAGAAGTGTGTGATGACTGAACTGAACTCTGAACTGAACTCTGAACTGTTCCCACAGTCCCACCTGTCCCACCAAGAAGAAGTTGTGAGTACAGTAATGAGGACAAATACAGCCACACTGCTGCTACTGGACAAAAACTTGATTAGTTAGACTGTAAACAGTCTGTTGCTGCTTATTGTTCTGGTTCTGACTGTTATTGTATTTATTAAGATTTGTATTATTGTTCATATAGTTTATTTATTGTAGAGTGCTGTTTATTTAAAATATCATCCAAATGGGTCACTTTTATTTATTACTACAATACAATACAAACATATTTTTGGCATATTTTCAAAATAAACATTTTGTAAGTCTTTATTTTGTAAAAAAAAAAAAAAATTTGTACCGAAAATAAACCGAACCGAGCTCTCCTTGTAGTTGAACCGAACCGAAATGTGATTTTAGCGTACCGTTACACCCCTACCAAATATTATTCTAACATCATCAACACCTGCCCTGGAAACTCTAAACAGCTCTGCTCCACAATCACTCGTCTGCTTAATCCCATTAAGCAAACTCTTGAGGACTCTGCTCAAAAATGCGACCTGTTTCTTTCATCTTTTAAAACCAAAGTTGACACTATCAGATCTCAGCTCCACAACCTCCCCGTTCTCAGTGTGCCACCCACCCGTCTGCATTCTGGGACCCTAAACAGCTTTGACGAAGTTGTTCAGAGTGAGGTGGAGGCCATCATCAAGAAAATGAAGCCTTCATCCTGCGCCCTGGATCCTTTCCCCTCGTCTCTCATAAAAACCAATCATTCTGCAATAGGCCCACTTATCACTCAAATAATAAATCAGTCTCTACAATCTGGTCATGTTCCACTGCCTCTAAAAACCGCCATCATTAGGCCTCTTCTGAAAAAATCTAATTTGGATCCCGACATTTTTTCTAATTACCGCCCAATTTCACACCTCCCTTTTCTGTCTAAAGTGCTGGAAAAAGCTGTTGCTGCTCAGCTGCAGGATCACCTACAACAACACTCTCTGTATGAGAAGTTCCAGTCTGGATTCAGGGCAGCTCACAGTACAGAGACTGCATTGCTGAGGGTTACCAATGATGTCCTCTTGGCTGCTGACACTGGCTCTCCCTCCATCCTTGTCCTCCTTGACCTCACTGCAGCCTTCGACACTGTGGACCATAGTATCCTCCTCCACCGTCTTCATGTGGAGGTCGGTCTCTGCGACACCGTCCTGGACTGGTTCAAATCTTTCCTCTCCAATAGGCTGGAATGTGTTAGTCTTGGCAACGCCACGTCCCAGACAGTTTGTGTCTCCTGTGGTGTCCCTCAGGGGTCGGTTCTGGGGCCCCTGCTGTTTTCCCTTTACATGCTGCCTTTAGGTCAAATTATTAATCAGTTCAACATTTCTTTTCACTGTTATGCCGACGATACACAGCTTTACATCAGGACTGGAGCATCCTCATCTTCCACCTTGTCATCTCCATCTTCACTCACTGCCCTCTCTGCCTGCCTGGAGGCAATTAGGGCATGGATGAATCAGAACTTTCTTCAATTAAACTGCTCCAAGACTGAGGCCATACTGATTGGCACCCCTCACCAGGTACAAACATCTCCTATAACAAGACTTTCCTTTTCTGGACAAGACATCCCCCTCTCCACCTCTGTTACTAATCTTGGAATAAAAATGGACTCCAATCTTACATTTGAAAATCACATTAAGCTTCTGTTTAAAACTTGCTTCTTCCATCTTCGAAACATCTCCAGACTTCGCCCATCCCTAACTTTTTCCGATGCTGAGAAGCTCGTCCATGCTTTTGTCTCCTCCAGGCTCGACTACTGCAACTCCCTGTTTATTGGAATCCCTGGCAAAAACCTTCAGAAACTTCAATATATTCAAAACAGTGCAGCAAGGATCTTGTTGAGAGTTCGTAAATTTGAACATATTACGCCCATTCTCCATAACCTTCATTGGCTTCCTGTCGCCTACAGAATTCAGTACAAAACTGCTCTCATTACACATCAATGCTTACACGGAACTTCACCAGATTATCTGAAGGATATTCTTATTCCATACTCATCCACCCGTTCGCTGCGGTCACAGAACAGTAATCTCCTTCACATTCCGAGAACCAAATTAAGGACCATGGGAGACCGGGCTTTCAGTGTGGCTGCCCCCCGCCTGTGGAACTCTCTTCCTGACTGTCTAAGAGCCCCACAGTCTGTGGTTGACTTTAAGAGCGGCTTGAAGACCTTTCTTTTCGACCGAGCATACTCTACCTCCTCATGATTCTACTTTTGATCTTAGCTGATATTGTTATTGATTTTAATTGTTTTATTATTTGTTTTATTGACATTTAATTCTGTTGCTCCTTGTAGCACTTTGAGATTTTCATTAATGAAAAGTGCGTTATAAATTGAATTCATTATTATTATTATTATTATTATTATTATTAAGCACGTTATTCAAACATTTTTGAGAATTTAAAACTGTTTGGATCCATAAACGGACATGATCTGGGGAAAACGACAGAGCAAAGACAGACGTAGAAACTTTCAGAGAGTGGTCTGTGTGTGTTGGATGTGACTGAAAGGAGACTGGGGGCAGGAAATCCATCCAGCGGGCCGGGATAAGCCCCGCTCTCACAGCAGCATTATCATTCCTGACCTGCCTTTGTCCTGCAACAGACAGCTCTTTCTGCAGCAAAAATACAACTCTATTTCCATTTCAACCAAACCACCAAACACTGGAGTCACATCAGAAACAGCAACGTTGCTCTAATTAAATGTTAGTCACATGTACGCCCTCCAAAATGAACCAGAATAAAAGATTCAGTCTGTTATTTTTAGCATCAACCAGCTGAGAGGATGGGAGGGGTGGAAAGAAACGTAGGAGGGAAAAGGGAATAAGGGCAGCAAGAGAACGGTGGTGTGTAATAATAGTTGTTTTTTTATGAGAGAAGGTTCCAGGTTGAGGGGTTAAACAAGGACCAACCAATTTGTTGTTCATGACAGAGGTGACAGGGAGAGCCACCTGAAAAAAGGTAGAGAAACATGAACAAACTGAATATAGATTTTTTTTAAACTATGTTTTTCTGTGAACTGAAAATAAAGATCATCATGAGGTTTGGTCATTTGTCGATCAAAACAAAACACTGCTGCTCTGTGACTGAAAAAAATCAAGCTTTGTGAAAAAATAACAAAATGTGTTTTTTTTTTCCCCTGCTAATTTGTGTTTTAAAATAGTGCCAATTAAAGACTATCGTTACACTCCACAGAGCAGGGTCAACCAATAAAAGTTACATTGAGATCAGTGTTACTGTTCTCAATGTCATAAAAGTTTCATATCAGTGTAGGCTGAAGAGACAGCTTCAGGTTCTGTGGAAAAATAAAAATGTCTTACCTGTTGAAGATAATGCTTTGTCTATTAATTCACTACAGTATTTTGTGCCTTCCATCTCTAAACGAAGGTTGTCCAAACAGCTCAACAACAGATAAAATAATAATTGCTTATAATCTTTCCAGCTCTGAACATCATTTTAAAGCCTCTTTTTGGCTTATTTGCAAACACAAAGACAAAAGGTAAGAGTTCAGTCAGGTTGTCAGGTGTAATATCTTTAAAAAAAAAAAAAAAACAGTTTCTGATAAGTGCCAAATATTACCCATCATCATGTGTACGATCTCCGTTGAATTTGTTTTTGGGTAAAGTTTGTTACACTCCTAATCACACAGTGGTTTGCATCATGGTTTCCGTGAAATGCTAAACCAAATATTAGCTTTGATTCTTTTGAGTTGTTGTCCCTCATCCTTTCTCATTCAAAATGCAAATCAGAAAAGCCTCTTTACATCAACACACTCTTGATATGGTTCTGACTTGTACATCCTCAAAATCCTGTTCTGTTGGACCATGTTTTAATAACCTTTGCATTTACATTGACTACACAGCCACTGAGAGTACATTTCATTATAGCAGCTGTTTATCAGAAAACATAGAAACCAAATCTCTTCCATTGATATTTTCCTCTGTCTTGCAAAGGAATGCAGAAGACAACAGTGACTTAGATGATCTGGTTGATAATTTTACAACTTCAATGCAAACTTCACTTGATAAAATTGCTCCTCTGAAAAAAGAAAGTAATCAATCAGAGGAAACTGGCTCCTTAGGACATTTCTGAGTTGCATACTTTAAAACAGGAATCTAGAAAACTTGAAAGATGATGGCGCTCCGCTAACATGAAATAATTTTATTTAACTTGGAGAAATAGCCTGCTAACATATAAGAAAGCTTTCTATAAAGCTAGAACTGTATATTATTTGTTTTTAATAGATGAGAATAAACATTACTATTAATCCTATTACTAACTATTATTACTTTATATATGCTTCCATTAGGTAAAGTTATTAAACAGCATGGGATACATTTTCATTAATATGCTGATGATACTCAATTATATTTTTCCATGAAACCCGATGCATCCAATAAGTTACTTAGACTACAAGAATGTATTAAAGACATAAAAACCTGTATGACCCTTAAGACTTATACTGCAGGTTTACTTGTGGTTCTTAGAGTTTCCAAAAACATAATGAGAGGAAGATCATTCAGTTTTCAGGCTCCTCTTTTGTGGAACCAACTTCCAGTTTCTGTCCATGAGGCTGACACATTGTCCAGTTTTAAGACTGGACTGAAGACTTCCCTTATTGATAAATCCTATAGTTAGGGTTGGCTTGGGTTTCCTGAGCTACCTCTTAGTTATGCTGCTATAGGCTCAGTCTGCTGGAGGACAAACTGACCACATTTCCTCATTCAGCTGCTGTCTTTACTTATTCTACTCCATCTGTTGGCATTTGTAATTATTTATATCCTTAACATTTTTTTTATATTGCCTCCTATAGAAAGTTCACCTGGAGACCTGTCATTTTATGTGTGTTTGTCTCTCCTTCCTGTTCCTCTCAAACCCAGCTGGTTGAAGCAGATGGCCGCTTGTCCTGAGTCTGGTTCTGCTGGAGGTTTCTTCCTGTTAAAGGGAGTTTTTCCTTTCTACTGTCTCCTTTGTGCTTGCTCAGGATGGGAGACTGCAACGAAGTGAAGATTCAACTTGTCTGCTGCTTCCTTAGATAGAGAACTTTTACTAATTGGCTTTCATAAAGTATGTGAAGGTTTTTTTGCACAGTGTAATGAGACAGCTTCTTTTTTGACTTGGCACTATATACATAAACCAAACTGAATTGAATTGAAATGTCCACTTATTTATTTTCCTTAACACTCATTCAACCTTTATTTAGTCAGGTAAATCTTTTGAACCTCATGGGCTCATTTACGAAAGCGACCTGCTAAAACTAAAGAACAATGAACAGCAGTGATAGAATTTCAATAAACAATAAACAAACAAACCATAAACAATAGAAAACAAAAAGAGAGAAAAAAACAAAAGATTTTTTGCAATAGAGGGTATGTAAGAGTTGTGTATGTAAAAAGAAAAAGTGACCAAGTTCTGGTAAAACAGGTGGGAATAAAAACAGGCTGCAGCACAAAAATAATAATCATATATATATACATACACACACAGGTAGTCCTCGGGTTATGAGTTACGACATTTCGTGGTTATGACGCATCTCCTATAAAAATAAAAATAAATATTTTTTAAATTTACCATGAAAAGCCGAGTTACACAGTTTTATGATGTTGTCTATCATGGTGCACTAAGATTCATAACTGGCTGTGATTATCGTACCCACCACTGCACCCTGTATTCACTGGTTAACTGGACATCATTAACCTCACGCAGACTCTTCCACTGGTACATTTTCATCTTTAAATCACTTCTTGGTCTGCTGCCCTCATACATCTCCTCCTACATGTCTTTGCGTGAGTGCAGCTACAGTGTGCGCTCTCAGGACATGATTACCTGCAGTGTTCCGTCAGTGAGGACTGAACTTGGAAAAAGGGCCTTCTCCTACTCCGCTCCTGCTTCATGGAATATCTTACAAAAAGATCTGAAGCTCTCGACCTTGACTTCTCTAAATGGTTTTCAGAATCTGTTGGAATCCTGGCAAAAACCAATGCAGATTTGTTCCTGTCTTTGATTTTATACGTCTACCTTATAATGTTTTGCTAGTTTTTTGATACTTTGTTAAAAAAAAAAAAAAAAAAAAAAAAAACTTTTTTTTTTTTCTCTCTTTTGTTTTCTATTGTTTATTGTTTGTTTGTTTATTGTTTAAGGAAATTCTATCACTGCTGTTCATTGTTCTTTAGTTTTAGCAGGTCGCTTTCGTAAATGAGCCCATGAGGTTCAAAAGATTTACCTGACTAAATAAAGGTTGAATGAATGAAAAAAAACGGAATGCTGAATATGGCGGATGGACCGGTTTTGCATCGTAAACGTAGCGGCGGAGGAATACTGCACTGTACACTCTAAAAAAGCTAAATCTGATCCTCTGGACATTCAAAAAACAAAACAAAACTGTACAGTACTGTGAACGTGGTTTTACGTCGTAAACGGAATGCGGAATACGGCAGATGGACCGGTTTTACGTCGTAAACGTAGTGGCGGAGGAATACACTGCACTGTAGTACAGCGAACGCGGTTTTACGTTGTAAACGGAATGCGGAATACGGCAGATGGACCGGTTTTACGTCGTAAACGTGAAGCAGCGGCGAAAAATATTGTACTTTGCATGGTGGAGCGGCGGAAAATATTGTACGCGGTGCGATGGCGGAAAATATTGTACTGTACACGGTGCAGTGGCAGAGGAATACTGTACTGTACTGTGAACGCGGTTTTACGTCGTAAATGGAAAACGGAATACAGGTACAGCGGATGGACCGAGGAGAACAGCGTCAACAGCATCCTGGTAGGCCATTAACTCTTTTTGCCCTTCAATATGGCTCCCAAACGTATGTGTTTTTTGATAATTATGTAGGGTACTGTGTTAGGATAGGCTAAGTGCTTGGTAATACAGTACTGTACATGTATATGGTGCAGTATGTACGTATATTCCGACTTACGTCGAAAATCGGTTTACGACGCCGTAGGAACGGATCTACGTCGTAAGTCGAGGACTACCTGTATGTTTATATATATATATATATATATATATATATATATATATATATATATATATATATATATATATATATATACATATATACAGGTAGTCCCCGATCTTACGAGCGCTCTTACATACGAGGTTCCGGACTTACGAGCTGGCGAACGAGCAGTAAATTTGTAAAGAACATACAAAAAATACAGCACTTTTATGTGTTTTTAGATGAAAGTGTGTTAGCTAACCGTTTGGAAACAAGTTTCTGAGCATGTTTATGAACTAGTATGAACATTTGTGATGAAAAACGAGTGTTCGTAGTAGCGCTAGCATAAATTTTCCGACTTACGACCGAAAATCCGGACTTACGAGAACACGTGTTTCGGGTTCCGACGTACGAGATTTCGTGTTACGAGACAGTCGTAGGAACGGAACTCGCTCGTAAGTCGGGGACCACCTGTATATATATATATATATATATATATATATATATATATATATATATATATATATATACAGGTGGTCCCCGACTTACGAGCGTCTGGACTTACGAGGATCCGACTTTACGAGATTATCATAATTAATAAAAATATGACATTAAAATTTTTTTTTTTTTTTGTGTTTAAATGTTCTTAATTTCATGTGTACAGCACTTTGTTGCAGCTGTGGTCGTTTTAAATGGCTTTATAAATAAAGTATAATTGTTATTTTTATGTTTTATTTCAATTTTTAGTGTACTCTGTACTGTATTAGCGATCGCTCCCAAATTCCCCCCGCCTGAAATATAACGAGCAGACCTAAGGCGATTGCTCCCGCTGCCCTGCCGCCTGACAGGCAACGAGCGGACCTACCAATCCGACATACCGGGAGCTGGCCGACATGCTGGAAGCTGCTGGCTTTTTAGGACCGTGCGTGCGATCAGAGGTTGCCTCATATGGATAAATGAGCTGGAAACTCTCTGTCAACTTTGTGGATGTGTCTGTTGTGGAGCAACCGCCGCGATCCTCCGCGATCGCTCTTAAAAAGCGCCGTGCGACAACATTAGCTCATCGGCTAAGGCTAGGCTAAATGCTAAGCGGACCCCACCAGAACCAGACCGAACCGTAAGACGTAAAGTGAGTGCAGGCCTAATGGCGGTGGCTAAACACAGCTAACGCAGTAAGCTTGTTTTGGATGAACGAACACAGCTGAGAAACGGCTTTTGGTAAGTTTATTAAAGTAAACTCCTTTTATGGCTTCAAATGTATGGACTTAACAAGCTAAAGCCTGGTTTATACTTCTGTCTTACGTCTTTTACCCCCCGTTGAGTGAAAAAAGGTTGCACGACTTCTGGCTGCACTCCTGCTGTGATCCCCCGGTGACAGCCCGTCTTGTACGTGGCCCCCAAGCAGAACTGCAAGACGCTGCATACAAGACGGGATGTCACCGGGGGATGACAGCAGGAGTGCAGCCAGAAGTTGCGCAACCTTTTATCACTAAAATTTTCACTCAACGGGGGGTAAAAGATGTAAGACAGAAGTATAAACCAGGCTTAACAGTCCTTCCTCTAAACAGTTTGGACCACGTTAGAGCAGCAGAATGTATGGAGCCCCGACGTGCTCGGACGTGCTAACAGACGAGACAAGCTTGATCAGCTCAAAGTAAGAAATTATATTTTTATTTATCTGTTTTGTACTGTACAGTACAGTATGCTGTTTCTGTGATGAAAATAACTTTTTTAAAGTACAGCTGCAGTTGGCACTAAGGCACTTTGGCGTCTTTTTTCCTATTTACGAGCGCTGTTCCGGTTTTACGAGATAGCACGTGCGTTGTCGGACTTACGAGTTTTTCATCTTACGAGATACTCGTAACGGAACTCGCTCGTAAGTCGGGGACTACCTATATATATATATATATATATATATATATATATATATATATATATATATATATATATATACAGGTGGTCCCCGACTTACGAGCGTCTGGACTTACGAGGATCCGACTTTACGAGATTATCATAATTAATAAAAATATGACATTAATTATTTTTTTTGTGTGTTTAAATGTTCTTAATTTCATGTGTACAGCACTTTGTTGCAGCTGTGGTCGTTTTAAATGGCTTTATAAATAAAGTATAATTGTTATTTTTATGTTTTATTTCAATTTTTAGTGTACTCTGTACTGTATTAGCGATCGCTCCCAAATTCCCCCCGCCTGAAATATAACGAGCGGACCTAAGCGGAGCGATTGCTCCCACTGCCCCGCCGCCTGACATGCAACGAGCGGAGCTACCAAGCCGACATGCCGGGACCGGGAGCTGGCCGACATGCTGGAAGCTGCTGGCTTTTTAGGACCGTGCGTGCGATCAGAGGTTGCCTCATACGGATAAATGAGCTGGAAACACTCTGTGAACTTTGTGGATGTGTCTGACCTGGAGAAGTAGCCGCGATCCTCCGCGATCGCTCCCAAAAAGCGCCGCGCGACAACATTAGCTCATCGGCTAAGCTAAGGCTAGGCTAAATGCTAAGCGGACCCCACCAGAACCAAACCGAACAGGCCGGCGGCCGGGAGCTCGCCTCGATGTCCGCCTAGCAGCCTAAGATGTTGGATGGACATTCAGCTAACGTGGAGAAGCAGCTCCGACAGCCTTTTTTGGATGGATGGACTCGTTAGCACGGAGCTAATGAGTGCAGGCCTAATGGCGGTGGCTAACAACAGCTAATGTGGGCAGCTTGTTTTGGATGAACGAACACCGCGGAGAAACGGCTTTCGGTAAGTTTATTAAAGTAAACTCCTTTTATGGCTTCAAATGTATGGACTTAACAAGCTAACAGTCCTTCCTCTAAACAGTTTGGACCGCGTTAGAGCAGCAGAATGTATGGAGCTCCGACGTGCTCGGACGTGCTAACAGACGAGACAAGCTTGATCAGCTCAAAGTAAGAAATTATATTTTTATTTATCTGTTTTGTACTGTACCTGTAAAGTACTGGTTTTTTTATTATAGGATAGCCGAAGCGCTTGGTAACTTCATTACCTACATGTACGTGTTCAGTGTCGGCTCCTGTGTTATATAAAGGTCTGTACGGACTTACGAGATTTTCGTCTTACGAGATACTCGGAGGTACGGAACTCGCTCGTAAGTCGGGGACTACCTGTATATATATATATATATATATATATATATATATATATATATATATATATATATATATATATATATATATATATATATATATATATATATATATATATATATATAT
>JBBPBX010029545.1:20442-35809 GCA_038048925.1 Garcialebias charrua
TACTGTATATGTCCATATTGATGCTTTTGGGTGTGCCTGCAGTTCAAGGAAATGTTGAATTGTTTATTGGGTTTCCTGCTTTAGTAATGACATTCATTCTTACTACAGTACATGAGAAAACTTGCTTCAGATGAAGCACCCTATTAGTCCCCGTTTCTGTATATTATATATTTCTGTAGCAGTGGCATCATAATGACGGCATTAAGAGGTGGTTAAATTTGGGGACGACATCACTGAAAGCCTAGGTGTAAAATGCAAGGCCTGCCTAACCTCCTCTACCAATTCAGTCCTCTCTGCCGTATGTTGTCACAGAGCTGTCTAGTGACAAGAAGTAATAACAGAAGCCGAACAAAGACGTGTTCAATATATAAACCTAAGAACACAACAGTGAATGAAACAAGAATCTGAGAGAGGACACGATTTTAAATCCGAATGTGAGACTTTTTAACATGTTTAAAAACAGATTTGTTCACTTTTTAATAGACTTTACAGAATATTTGTTGCAGCTCTTTAAATTGACATTCATACCGAGACACCAGCTGTCTGACAGCAAACTGCAGCTTCTTCAAACAATGGAAACCCATTAATGCGCATCAGCTTGTATCTTTCACCCACACACTGACTCACTGCACTGACCCCGAGTTGAAATCTGAGCTTTGCATGTTAGAGTTGAGTGAAGTGTCCAAAGAGTTTACTCTGAGATTTTCTTAAACACAGCCGTGCTAAAAATGGCCCTGATGTGAGCCGGGCGAGTCTCTGCTGAACACACAGGATTAATGTGCAGCTTGAGATGGTGGGAATATATTTAGCTAGTTCTGAAGATAATTTGAGAAACATATTCCAGATTTAATTGTGAAATTAATTAGCACTGGTAAAAATAAAGGCCTATTCCTTCAAGGAGTAGTGCGTACCGCTCCCTTGAGTTTGATGCTGTTAGGTTGTAGAGGTACAGCAGGTGCACGCTTCCAGAATGTTTAGTTAAAAGTCCATGTTGTGGCTCACGAGTTATTTTACTAACAGATAGAGTTGACTCCAAAAGTTGAACACTAGCACATAGATTCAAGTAAAATAATAATAAAAAACAGTTGTATGGCTTCACTTTTCAGTGGCAGGTGATTCACAACTGAAACCAAAATTTACTAAATTCAACCACAGTATACAGTTGTGTGAAGATCCATCCATCCATCCATGTATTCATCCATCTGTCTGTCCATCCATATATGTGTCCATCCATCTGTCTGTCCATCCATCCATGTGTTCATCCATCTGTCTGTCCATCCATCCATCCATCCATCCATCCATGTGTCCATCCATCTGTCTGTCCATCCACCCATGTGTCCATCCATCTGTCTGTCCATCCATCTATGTGCCCATCCATCCATTCATCCATTCATCATCCATCCATGTGTCCATCCATCTGTCTGTCCATCCATCCATGTGTTCATCCATCTGTCTGTCCGTCCATCCATCCATCCATCCATCCATCCATCCATCCATCCATCCATCCATGTGTCCATCCATCTGTCTGTCCATCCATCTGTAGTGGACCTACCCAGGGTCAAACTGAAGTCTTTTTGAACTGTTCCAGAGATGACCTTTACTGACCTTTCAGTGAACAGACATTTACTACAAATTATTCCATTAGTGTAATCTGAGAACATAGTCACCAAAAGAGACTATTGGCTTCTTTAATTTTATTCTAATGTAATCAAAAGAACTCTCCCTTACTCTCCCTTAGAGATAGGGTGAGAAGCTCAGTCATCCGGGAGGGACTCGGAGTAGAGCCGCTGCTTCTCCACATCGAGAGGAGCCAGTTGAGGTGGCTCGGGCATCTGGTTAGGATGCCTCCTGGACGCCTCCCTGGTGAGGTGTTCCGGGCATGTCCCACCGGGAGGAGACCCAGAGGAAGACCCAGGACACGCTGGAGGGACTATGTTTCTCGGCTGGCCTGGGAACGCCTTGGGATTCCCCCAGAGGAGCTGCTCCAAGTGGCTGGGGAGAGGGAAGTCTGGGCCTCCCTACTTAGGCTGCTACCCCCGCGACCCGACCCCGGATAAGCGGACAAAAATGGATGGATGGATGGTAATCAAAAGAATAACTTTTTGTCATTTTCATGATATGTGTTATATGCTGTGTTATTCTTTAAATGTAGAGCATTACTGTGTTACTTGACCATATAATGGTGTCAGAGTGAATTTTATGTCAAATTGTGATTTTCAGATTTGTTTTAGAAGTGTTAACAGAGGTGGGTAGAGTATTCAAAAATTTTACTCAAGTAAAAGTATTGTTACTTGAACCAAATATTACTCAAGCAAAAGTAGTGAGTAGGCATCCAAAAATTTACTTGAGTAAAAGTAATAAAGTACTTTGATTATAACCTACTCAAGTAGTGAGTAACTGCGGAGTACCATCTCGTGTCATTAAATTATAACATGCAAATGGATTTACAAGGAAACATAACTTTTAATGAGACTGAACATACATTGTTATAAATAAAAACACAAAGGCAATACCAGCCAAAAGGATTTAGAAATAAACCACTTATCTTTTACATTGTTGTAAATAAAAAAACAAACACAAAGGCAACTGTAGCCCAAATAATTCTGCTAAATAATAATAAACTTGACTTTCTGCAAAACTTTGTTTCTACCAGTAAATGTTGGAACTCATTTTCTTACATTTTGACATCCTATAAACAGCACTAACTGTTTACCAGAATCTCCGACGTCACTCAACATGGCCCGCGCGGAGAGTTTGTTGTGGTCACGTGACTGGTTGGCTTCACTTGATTGGTTACATGTCAGGTGACAATAAGTTACGCAATAATTTTGCTGCAAATGTTTTTACACACTTGAAACAAAAGTAACTGTAGCGATCGGCAGAAAGCCCATAGTAACTGAGTAAAAGTTGCAATTTTCTCCCCTAAAATTTACTCAAGTAAAAGTATAAGTCTTTCACATTTAAACTACTCTCATAAGTACAATTTTCTCAAAAAGTTACTTAAGTAAATGTAACGGAGTAAATGTAACTCGTTCCTACCCACCTCTGAGTGTTAAGACGCTAATCCAAGTATTTTACCTCTTGGAGTCTATGCGTCTGTCTTTTTCCTAAACATTTCCCTCTGCTTCTGGCTGTAACCTTGGGTCGTGATAACAGCAAGTGAACTCCTCAACTGTTTCTTTTGAACCAATCGGAGAGGGACAAGTCTCAGATCCTTTCTTAAAGTCTAAGCTTTTGCTGGAACTCACAGAGTTTGCTGAGGACCTCAATGCCATGAGGTTCCCCAAAGAGCTGAATGAACGCCAGTCACACGCTAAGGACGCGTCATTCAGTTAAAGACTTATAACATGCCAAGTTATAAGTCATCTTCAAGAGCTGGAAAGCTCCAAGCTCTCTAAAACTTTCTTGAGGAATGCTTTATTTTGAACTAACCCAGAAGCTGCCACTATCTTTGACGGAGAAAGCAGGCCTCACGACACGTCGAATCCATAAACACGCCGAGGTATGCCCGGACTTCATTGGCCCAGAACCTGTGAAGCTAAACTGCTCCTCAACTCTACCAAACGAGACGGACGTCCAAACAGGTACAGAGTGACTGATGTTTAATGGAACGTGCACGGAAGTCAAGCTGGTTTTCGTATGGAGAAGTGTCACCTCTGATTAAACTCAAATTAGACAACTTCCTCTTAAATCTCTCCAACCTCTTTTATTCCTCCTATTTCTTTTTCCCTCAATCTAAACTGGAAACTATTTTAAGCTAAAGAGCCACAGACTAAGTATATTGACATCCGTATTTATGTCTGTTGTGTTACAATTTAAATGTGCTGACGTAGCCTGGCCCTCGCCTTCCTGCACAGCTCCGCTCAATTCTCATTTCCCTTCACTGCACAGTCTGGGACTTCTCTCATTAACAACCATTTCTCCGGTAGATTTTTGTTCGGACCAATCAGAGAACAGAAGGGACGGAGTTTTGGACCCTAACCCACGCCCCCACCTGTCCCAGCGCGCAGAGCCCTATAAAAGGGCTCTGCCAGCGCGCAGTCAGCGAGCACCGGCATGTTCTCATTCAAAGCGATGCAAAGCGATGCAGAACTGTTTTATATGTGACACAAATTTATTAATTTCCCCTTCTTAATCCCTTATCTGGAGTTTTCTTTTGTTTTTTGGGCCAAAAGTCAAGTGATCGCTCGCGCCCAGCTCCTTCTTTCCCTCCGCTGAAATGAACAAGGAAATGGCTGTCACGAGAATTAAACTCGGGTTTTACGTTGCTGACAGAGTCCCATCAGATTTTCTGGTCTTCTGGTGAGCTGGACCAGCGATCCATGGTTTTATTGTATTTTATTAAAACGTTTTATTAACATATAAACACAGAATTTGCGCAGCGAGAGAAAAGCTGCAGCAGGAGGCGGAGCAGTTGTCAGTCAAGTTCACCAGAGCACGGGGGGTGGCTCTGAGGGGAGGGAGCAGAATGCTTTCCCTGTTCAAAATATCCAATGGTTTTGTTCCTCAGCAGAGCCCACGCCTCCAGCAAGAATCGTTTCTCTATGGAAAAAGTCCAGACCCTTGTCTGAAGCGAAGTGAAGGACAGGGTGTGGTTTTAACCAGGCTAGTGCTGACGTGTTAAATTGCAAGAAAGTGAGAATCTATCAATCAAGTGTAATGGTGTTAATTTTAGTTGATTTATTTTAAATAAATGGTAGTGTCCCCTGGCATACCAAACTAAAATCAACGTCTCTGTCACTTAATGGCTTTATGGTTTATTTATCTATCATAAAGATCACAGAAATATTGGGTAAACTGAAAACGAAAAGAATCCGTGAAATTACTATTCAATCTGAATAAGTAATTAATTAAGGATAAAGAGGTCAGTTAATATTGACCTCCTCCCATATATCCTACACATCCGTGTGTTCATCCATCTGTCTGTCCATCCATCTATGTGTTCATCCATCTGTCTGTCCATCCATCCATGTGTTCATCCATCTGTCTGTCCATCCATCTACTGTATGTGTTCATCCATCTGTCTGTCCATCCATCCATGTGTTCATCCATCTGTCTGTCCATCCATCTATGTGTTCATCCATCTGTCTGTCCATCCATCCATGTGTTCATCCATCTGTCTGTCCATCCATCCATCCATCCATCCATGTGTCCATCCATCTGTCTGTCCATCCATCCATGTGTTCATCCATCTGTCTGTCTGTCCATCCATCCATCCATGTGTCCATCCATCTGTCTGTCCATCCATCCATGTGTCCATCCATCTGTCTGTCCATCCATCCATGTGTCCATCCATCTGTCTGTTCATCCATCTATGTGTCCATCCATCCATTCATCCATCCATTCATCATCCATCCATGTGTCCATCCATCTGTCTGTCCATCCATCCATCCATCCATCCATGTGCCCATCCATCCGTTCATCCATCCATCCATGCGTCCATCCATCCATCCAGCCATGTGTCCATCCATCCATCATCCATCCATCCAGCCATGCATCCATCTATCCATCTGTCCATCCCTCCATCCATCCATCCATTCATCCATCTATGCATCCATCTGTTGTCCATCCATCCATCCATCCATTTACCCATCTATCCATCCATACATACATCCGTCCGTCCGTCCGTCCATCCATCCATCCATCCATGCATCCATCTGTTGTCCATCCATCCATCCATTTACCCATCTATCCATCCATCCATCCATCCGTCCGTCCGTCCATCCATCCATGCATCCGTCCATCCATCCATCCATCCATCCATCATCTTTTACCTGCTTCTTCCTTTTTGGATCCCAGGGGTCACTGGTGTCGATGTCCAGCAGTCACAGTGTGAGAGGCAGGGGACACCTGGACAGGTGTCCAGCCCATCACAGGGACATGGAGACAAACAAGACAAACAACCATACACTCTCTCACCTATGGACAATTTAGAGTTACCATTCAGACTACAGTGCATGTTTTTAGTCTGTGGGAAGTAACTGGAGTACCCGGAGAAAACCCACACAAGGCTGAACTACTCAATGTCTGAAAAAAATAAGATTATGTTTTTCTGTATTCATAAACTTCAGAAAAAAATTGAGACATTTACGTAATAAATAAATAATTGGACTAAACGACACACAATACACATTTTACTCCAATAAACTGTGACAACCCACAGATTGAGCTGTCAGGTTCATCCTCAGGGGATTATGGATTCTAATCTCGTTCTTCTTTTGTCTGTTCTCTTTTCAGCAATGTCCACAGTGAGTCCTGCTGACCCTGTCTTCTGCGTCCTCTGTCCTATCTCTAAATACCTATTAGTAATTAAAACTAGAGAAGCTACATTTTCTGCAAAAACACAATGTAAATGCTGGTTGCTCGAGGATTTGCTGAAAGCTACTGAACAAGCTAAAGCTTAACTGAAATACTCCAACAGCTGAAAAATAGAAAAAATGATGCTGAAAGGGAACAAAAAGGAGATTTTTTTAAAGTAGCCGAAAGCAGACAAAAACAAAAAAACAAAAAGTGAAATCAGCAGAAAAAGCAAAACAAGCAGACATTTTAAAATGCTGAAGGGAGAAATAAAATGGTCTAGTGGCAGGGCTTTTGACTTGGGACCCGAAGGACGTGGGTTCGCGTCCCGGCCACTACCCACCTTGGGGTGTCTATGAGTGCACACCTATTTCTCCAGCTCCCTGGGCGCTTTCGGGCTGGTTGGGTTAAATGCAGAGACGAATTTCGTCTGTGTATGGGAAACATACGCAGATGACAGGAAAAGACATTATTATTATATTATTATTATTAAAATGCTGAAACTAGAAGAAGGAAGCTTACAGAGCTTAAACAGCTAAAATCAGCTGAAAGTAACTGAAAAAAGTACAAAGAGCTGAAATTAGTGGAAAGAGGCTGGTTCAGGTTTTTGGATTCTTAATAAGCCAGACACAGGAGTACAAAAAAAAAGTTTTTATTAATTTTGTTGCAGCTGGAGGAATCAGGATCAGCTGCATTAACAGGTTCTCACAGGCTGGAAGGAGAGTCCCCTGACAGAATGGCAGCACTGGTCCTGGTGCAGAGCAGCTGCAGAGAAAAGCTTCAATAATGTGGCTCAAGGGGCAAATCCAATAACGGGGTCCGGTTGTCAGAGCAGGGGTCATGAACAGGAAGGCACAGGTCCAGAATCAAATTTCAAAAAGGTAATCTGTGAAGCGTGGTCTAACGGAGGCAGGGTACGTTACCGTGGACAGAGAGTCAGGCAAATCTAAGAGGGTCAGGTGAGGGGTCAAGAAGGCATGAGATAAGAAACTATGATGGCTTCAAAATCAGGGACCATCAGGTTTAATAATTTGGCCCTGGTGGAGAATGCAACTTATAATAAAGGGAGCAGAGCAGGTGAACTATGAGCTGAACAGGTGAATGGAATCAGCATTACAATGTGGGGGAAGAGGAACTATGGCATGAGGGGTTGAAACAAATGGTAAATGGTAAATGGAGCTTATTTATATAGCGCTTTCCGGCCCCCTTTAAGGAGCCCCAAAGCGCTTTACAATACCAGCCATCCACCCATTCATTCAGACATTCATACACCGGTAGTGGTAGCCTGCCTTGCAAGGCGCCATCCAGACCTACCGGGAGCAACAATAGCAAAAGGGAGTGAGTGTGAGACGTGGCTGATGGGGGGTCAGCGGGGGCCGCTAACCATGACAGAAAGAGACAAAAGCTGACAAACACACTGTAGAAAGGAGCTGAAAAGAAACATAAATGCTTAAATTGGCAGAAAAAAGCTGAAATTAACCCCAAAATCCAGAAATCAGCCAAAATAATTTGAAATGATCAGACAGAAGCTAAAAGGAGGTGAGGAAAGCTGACAAAAGCTGAAATGAGCAGTAACAGGTTTTAAACAGCACGAAGGCTCTGCAGAACGTGAAGAGCTCATGTCATGATCCTGCCCCTCATTCAGTTCAATTCAGTTTATTTATAAAGCACCAAGTCACAACAGACGTGATCTCGGGGCACTGAACAGAACATTTGTATATAAAAATAATAATTTAACATTATTTATCTGAGGAGCAGACTGCTTTGAGTTTAACTCCATCACAGAACTCTCATCTTGAGCAAGCATGAAGGCGACAGTGGAAAGAAAAACTCCCGCATGAGGAAGAAACCTTTAGCAGAACCATCTGGTCATCTGCTTTGACCGACTGGGTTTGAGAGGAACAGGAAACAACGTTTCTGCTCCGGTCATCAAACCACGTTCTACACCTGTCACCTGTCCTACTTAAGATCCACTCTCACGCTCATTCCCTGCCAGATTATCAAACCCCTTGTGTTAGTAGATGTCCAGCGGTCCATTCTGCCTGGTCTTCAGCTCACGCCTGCTCCCTGTCTGTTCTGGATTTGCCTCTCTGACCTCAGTACCAACACGCTCTGCTCTAACGACTACACCTCGTGGATTACGACTCTCACTTGGATCTGGACCTCTGACTCTCTGTGTCTGACCCTCAGGACTGTGCTCTTGGATCTCTCTAACAACGATCAGCTCTGCATCACAGCCGCTCTTCACCAGTGACGGTGATGTCTTCGCCTCCAACTCCCTCAGGTGGCCCTTCCCTCGCCTGATCGTGAGGTTATGGATGTCTTTGCTGATTATTGGACTCATCATTGGGCTCAGACCTCCACCAGCAGCGTTTTCTCAAACTTCTAACCATTGTTTTCTGGCGTCGTGCTCGAATCCTTAAACTGATTTCTTGTCGGCTCCATTTATTTTCATTGTGAAAAAGCATGGCCGAATAAGATTAAATACATCAAAAAGTAACTTTTTTGCACAAATGCCAACCGTCATTGCAGAAATGAGCTGAATGTGTTGATGTACAAATTGTGTAAAGGATCACGTGTCGTCGTGTACAGAGGAAAAACAGATCCGGATTGTGTGATGCTTTAAAAATATTCACGCAATGAAGAAAATCAACTGATTCACTTTCCATTACACTATCACTGCCATTCCTCTGGGAACAAATGTTCAGAATTGCTAAATATTTTTTGCAAGACCATTAAAATCTCTTTCTATTTTCGTTCCAGATGACACAAACAAGTTTTTGATCCATAAAAGCACAATGTAAGCTCTCTTGTTTCACGACTGAACAGCATGATTCTCACCAACCAGAGAAAAGTGATCTAATCTTTTCCAGGCAGTCTCCTTATCACTCGTTTGAATCTGCAGTTTCTCTTCACGGGAATCGACTTGTTGAAATGGCGCAAACCTGAAACAGTGAACAAAATATCTGTTACAAGAAAAGAAATCAGCCATGTGGAACAACTGGAGCAACAGTTGAGTTAAAAAGAGAAATCAAAACCGTCTGAGAGCTAGCTTTAGCTGATTCAGTTCAGTTCATTTATAAAGCACCAAGTCGCAACAGAAGTCGTCTCAGGACACTGAACAGAAACACTCATATATAAAAATAATAATTTAACATTATTTATCTGAGGAGCAGACTGATTTGAGTTTAACTCCATCACAGAACTCTCATCTTGAGCAAGCATGAAGGTGACAGTGGAAAGGAAAAACTCCCTCATGAGGAAGAAACCTTTAGCAGAACCAGGCTCAGGACAAGCGGACATCTAACAATTAATTTAAGGACATGAAGTGAGTTTGTCCTCCAGTAGTCTAAGCCTATAGCAGCATAACAAGCCAACCATAACTATAGGATTTATCAAAAAGGAAAATCTTCAAACTGGACAATGTGTCAGCCTCATGGACAGAAACTGGAAGTTGGTTCCACAAGAGAGGAGCCTGAGAACTGAAAGATCTTCCTCCCATTCTGCTTTTGGAAACTCTAGGAACCACAAGTAAACCTGCAGTCTGAGAGCAAAGTGCTCTGTTAGGAAAATATGGAACAACAAGATCTCAAATATAAGATGGAGCTAGGTTGTTGAGAGCTTTGTAGGTTAGAGTAAGATTTTGAATTCTGTTTTAGATTTGACAGGGAGCCATTAGAGAGAAGCTAAAACTGGAGAGATATGATCTCTCCCAGTAACTCCAGTTAAGACTCTGGCAGCAGCATTTTGGATCAACTGAACAGTTTGAGTGTCTGTACTCTTGTAGAAAAGTTTTTTTTTTTTTATCGTTACAGTATTTTAGTAGCCTGGTTAAAACCAGACCCTTGTCCTTCACTTCGCTTCGTACTAGGGTCTGGGACTTCTCCCATAGACAAGGATTTCTCCGGTAGATTTTTGACCGGACCAATCAGAGAACAGAAGGCGGAGTTTTGAACGACGTCGACTGACGTCGTCAGTTAAAATGGCTGCCGCCACGAAGGAATTTTCATGAAAACAAGGTAAAAAACTATTATTTCTTTGCTGAGAAAAAATATATTTCTTAGCTGACGTTATATCAGAAGTGTTCCTGAGCTTAACAGTTCCTAAATCAATTCACGAAATGGTCAAATCTGCTGGATTTAAATTGTTTCGGTTTGACATTTTCCAAACAGCCTCGGGTGCGCTACGAAAATAAATGATAAAAAATCGAATTTTATCTCAAATGTTTCATCTAGGCCAACAGTCAGTAAATTAGAGCCATATAATTACACACTGGTAGCAGAAAAAATATCCACCGAGTGGTTTCTGAGCAATTTATCTGAATAGTTAACCTGCCCTGGACCTCGCCAGGCTAACTGGAATGGACAGGCTAACGTGACGAATGTTGCGCGGAGCTGCAACATACGTCACGGCCAAACGTTAACAATTGGGTAACCTCAGCAGAGGCCACGCCTCCAGCAAGAATCTGTTCTCTATGGAACCAATTTACATACAGTTTTGTGTCTTCTAACAGAGACTTCAAGGGAACCTCCTACTGTTAGGTGTGATCTACACCTATGTGTTACAAACCCCCTTTTGTTTAAGCTGGGATGTGTCGTTTTGTCAATTTAAATAGAATGGGCATTTTAGTTAATTTGTGGTGTTATCTCAGTTTCCAATTTCATATGTTGGTGCGTGACTTGTAAGCCTGTATAAAACTTCTCGTTCTCACAGCTTCCATTCAGAATTGAAAAAGACTTCTGGACAGAAGTCGAAACGTTTTCTGCAACAAATAAAGTCCAGTTGATCCTGTATTGAACGCCTTTTTTGATTGTTCTCTATGGAGAAAGTCCAGACCCTAGTTCGAAGCGAAGTGAAGGACAAGGGTCTGGTTTTAACCAGGCTGGGGGGGGGGGGGCATCTTTCACAGTTTTTTGATAGTAATTCCAGCAATCCTTTAATATTTGAAATGACACCTGTAATTTCAATTTGTCCGCTTTCCACGTGCGCTCGGCTCTGCGACACTCTCTCCTGACCGCCCTAGTGTTGTCATCCAACCAGGGTATTCGACATTAACTTACACAGAAATGAACTCGGTTGATCTCCACTGCACTAAGAATGAACCAGGAAGGAAGTTAACCTCTGAGACTCACTGCTGGGTGGTGCTTCTTCTTTTTTTCTTTTTTAGAAAAGGTTTTATCTGAAACAGGTTAACAGGCTGAAAGAAGACATGGTACCTACAGAACAAGTTTTAATGGAAAATCCCTTAGGATCTTGAAACTCCAGCAGGTGCCTGATGATGACGGTAAAAAAGATCTGGGCTGACAGAAACACTCCTTAAAGTAAACACATGATAAGTTCTCTTTAACTAACTAACAGCTGGAGTGAAAAAAGTGCTCAAGAAAATAAACTTGAACTTTTATTATATTAAAAAAAGCTGCTGCAGCAGAAAAACATACAAAAACCACTTTAAGGACTGGAGTTGATGAGAGAAGTGGCTGCAGCTGTGAGCAGATGTTGAGCAGGCGTGGGTGAGGCAGAAACCAAAGAAACACAAAAACTCAATGGAAAACATAAAAACAGACACAAAAAATAAAGATTTTGACACGTTCCATGGGTTTTATCTCAGAGCTGCCACTGCTGGACACCAGCTGGTACAAAAGTACAAAAAACTGAAAATAACTTTTTCCTGCAGCCTAAAGAAATTCAGGGTTTGACAACTCTTCTGAGAGGATACTGGTCGTACAGTTGGTCTGAACACGTTCAAAATCCAAGGAACACGAGTCACGTGAGAACACTGAGAAATGATTTGAGACATTTTGGAGACTCCCTTGCATCAAACTCACCAACAGTGACAGATTTCAGCTCAGTTATCAAAAGTGCCTCTGAGCAAAGCAGCTGTCACTTTAATAAAAGGGGAACCAAAAAGTGATATTAAACAAGTTTAAAAATAGTATCCATCCATACAGTGGTGTAGTCTACATTTTTGTAGTGGGCATACCGTGCTTAGAAACCAAAGTACACTGGTTAGTAAAGTGTAACCGTCAATTCATTTTAATTTTAAGCATATTGAACAGTTCCAAATTTCTCTGATGCTTATATTTGAATAAATGAACAACAAACTTTGTACAACAGCTGGCTTTGTATTAAAAACATGTTATATAATTTATAAAACAGTATCAAAGAAAAGCACTGCACACCAATAGATTGTTACAGAAGTGTTTAACTGCCGTTTAACGTATCAATGGCATGTACCTAATGGTATGCCATGTACCATTGAGCACTTTTAAGTGGGTATACTGAAATTCTTAAGTTTTTCTAGTGGGTATACTCCATATACCCGAGTATCACGTAGACTACACCACTGCATCCATATTGGCTGGGTCTTTTGTCTTCACTCAGAGCTAGACTGTACAAAACAAACTGGTTTTCATGCTTGTGAGAGCTAAAAACTTCTTCTGGGTGTAGAAAATGATCAGGCCTCATGTATCAACCGTGCGTGCGCACAAAAACATTGCGCACGTCACTTTCCACGCAAAACCCCGTATGTATCAAAACTGAACTGAACGTGAATATATGCGCATCCAGGTACATATCCACGCAAGCTCCCGAGCAGGCGTACGCACGTTTCTGTGGTTCTTGTTCCTTTGGCGACACTTACAGGTGATTCAGAGAAACTGAAGCCCCACAGTCTGTGGTTGACTTTAAGAGCGGCTTGAAGACCTTTCTTTTCAACCGAGCATACTTTACTCCTCATGATTCTACTTTTGATCTTAGCTGATACTGTTGTTGATTTTAATTGTTTTATTATTTGTCTTATTGACATTCAAATATGTTGCACCTTGTAGCACTTTGAGATTTCCATTAATGAAAAGTGCGTTATAAATTGAATTCATTATTATTATTATTATTATTATTATTATTATTAACTGTTCATGATGTGAAAATGATTAATATTCCCTCCAAACACACGATTAACAAGTATTACATCCACATGACGCAGTGAAATAAAGGACGCGCAAAGTTGTGCCAAAAATAAATTTAACAGGAACGGATTCATTCAGCCTTACTGGAGAATATAATAAATAGTGTAACACGCAGAGCATTTATTTAGAAACAGATATAATTTTCTGATCTAGGATATGGCTTATCAGCCGTTTTCAGAAATAATCATTTTTCAGTTTGGCACTGCTGCTGCGCTCTGGGGAGCCGTGCATCACGCGTGCATACAGAAGCAGCGGTCAAACTGTTCCACAGAGGGAGCTGCAGGTCGATCGGGACTGTGCAGTCCAGTCCACACAAAGCCGGATCATGTCCAATGGAATGTCTCATCCATATGATTCCAAAGGCTGAGTGGTCGCGCTTGGAGCGCGCGCGCACCCTCACCGGTGTCGACACGGCAGCTGGAGGTGTTTCATTATCTGCGTTTATTGTAGATTTCTCCAAAATGACACGTGAAAGTACACCTTATATAACTTGTAGGAGAGTAAAAGCTTCACAGACAGACTGCGCACAGGGCTGCGGAGGGCGCAGCGTCTGGAGACGCCAACATCACGTGATGTCATGAAATGTCTCCACCAAGACGCACAGACTCGTTTCTTCACATCATCTACATAAACAAAGATCTATGTTCTAGCAAACATCCAAGTAAGTTCCTCTGTGTTTACAGTAATAATGGTAATAAACTCGTGCGCAAAGTTAATATTTCCACACAGAATGAATGAATGAGCCGGTTCGCGCACCACAGCAGGGTGCGCGCGCACACAAATACCGACACACAATCACTCGTTCTTTGCATGATGAACACATTTTATTACTATTCTTACTTAGGATGTTTGTCCTCACTCATATTATATTAAATTCATTATTTTCCCGAATCTAGAAATCATTTCTGATCGCGCAGGGATCAAACAAACATGTCCTTCACACATGCAGGAAGTAATTTGCATCTGTTTAACATATGTAAATGAAGGCGTGTCAGGGGAGGTGTCTCACGTGCGCTCAGTTCCACGTCAATTGTGATGTACAAAAGGAATGTGCGTGGATACCGGTGTACGCACAGTTTGATAAATCCGGATCTTTTTGTGCGTAGACACTTTTCTGGATTTCACCGTACGTCACTTTTCAGTAGGAAATCCACGCAGGTTTTTGATACATGAGGGACCTTAACTTTGATACTTTATAGCTTTTGAATTATCTCAGTTTGGAGAAACAAAGTGTGATCCTGCGAGCACTGGAGACGTAACAGCAACTCCACTCTCACAAGTTTCACAACAGTTCATGTTCACCTAAGAAAGTTCATGCTCAATAATCATCCATCCATTAACTTTTACCCACTTCTTCCATTTTGGGTCAGGGGGTCGCTGGTGCCCATGTCCAGCAATCACAGTGTCCACCCAGAAAGGCCCCCAGACCGGGATTTTAACTGGCAACCTTTTCGCTGAGAGGCAGCAGCACTACCAGTTGTGCCACTGTGCTGTCCATGCTCAATATTTCCTCCCACGGACCAAACCAAGCAGTGACACCTTAAGTTGACCAACCTTAGCTGGAGCTAAGATAGTTTCTGGGGGCCGTCCTGTCCCTCGTCGACTCCTCCCAGGCAGCCAGCCACAGACAAAGTGGTTCAAGGCAACAAAGTTCATGCTCAATAATCCGGAGGGCCTCAATTATGAGACCCTCCGGATGGAAGGTGAAACGTGTCTATAAAAAAGAAACTGTCCAGATGACCTGACTGAGAATTATTGGGTCATGTTCACCTAGTTCGATAAACATTTACACTTCTACCACTTTCACACTTAATCTGGCAAAAATACAGAATTCCTGCCAGAAGTCGAATTTCACTGGAAGTACTGTAACAAGCTAGTTCCTTCTGCTGCTATTAGAACTAGCCAGTAGCATTTTTAGCCTCTTTTTGGGGGTGCTCCATCACCCCTAATTTTTAACTCAGCACCCCTGAAAAATTAAGAAACCATCATTAGGATTTTTTAAAGAAACAGTTCTCAAACCTTAGATTCCCCAAAATATTAAATACATTTGTAATAAATGATGACACTCTCTTTTTTTATATATATATATATATATATTTTTATAG
>JBBPBX010029546.1:18555-35808 GCA_038048925.1 Garcialebias charrua
TGGTATTAATACTCGTCTCGATCCACATCACCCTACCTGACTGACATAAGTCTGATGAAATGACACGAGCGTTCAGACTGAGGTGGCTCTCAAAGACATCAGATATGGATCAGATGCAGGACCACATATGCAAAAGATAGGATTTGTTACATAGACTTAAAAAATCTGATACGGATTGTCTATTGGTAAAATAAAAATTGAATGTGAGCAACTTCTGCCCTTTGAGTGCACATAGCCTATACGTTAAACAGACCAGCTTGGGTTTCTGTCATTATAAAACATTTGCAGTGTCTACATTCATGTCAGCTATGTATGCCAATGCACAGTTATTTACATGAAATGTAAATGGGCGGCCGTGGCATAGTAATGGCAGTCGTCCCCCGAACAGAAGGTTGGAGGTTCGAATCCCGGTTCCCGACACCATGTGTCGTTGTGTCCCTGAGCAAGACACTTAACCCCGAGTTGCTCCCGATAGGACTGGAAAGTGCCTTGCATGGCAGTCTGCTGCTACCGGTGTATGTATGAATGTGTGTATGAATGGGTGGATGGTTGGCATTGTAAAGCACTTTGGGGCCCCTCATAGGGGGCTGGAAAGCACTATATAAATAAGCTCCATTTACCATGAAATAATCATTATATCTCATAACTTTTGCAAATACAAATACAAACAGAAACAGCAGCAGCGACAGCACTTCCAGTGCAGGCAGGACACACACAAGACATGCTGCCAAAAAAATGCAACTAACAAGTTTTAACAGATCAACTTACAAATCAGATTTACCATCTTAAAACATCTGAAGGCTTTAAAGTTTTTGAACAGTTCAGACTTCTTCTTTTGGCTTTTCCCTCTTCAGGGTCTCCACAGCAAGTCATCCTCCATCTCACTCTGTCCTCACTCCAACTACCTCCATGTCTTCTCTAACGGCATCCATAGATCTCCTCTCTGTCTTTTTCCTGGCAAGGGATCCAGTTCTACATCCTTCCACCAATATTCCCAGTATCAACTGTCCCTCCTCTGTCTTCTGTCTCGGGGAGTGGTGGCGCAGAGGTTAGAAGATGGGCCTGTGATCGGAAAGTCGCGAGTTCAACTCCCAGTACCGTCAACATCGGCATGTGGGTGCCTCCTTTAGTGGTAATGATACATGTAACAAGTGCAGTCTTATGACAGCTTTGGAGGAGAGGCTGTCTAAACTGGAAGCTCGGCTCCACGCTGTTGTAAAACCAATAGCTAGCCAGGTCCCCTTAACTTAGGCAGTGCAGAGTCACTAAGAATGTCTCCCTTCAGCAGACCCCGAGCAGCCGGGACCCCAGGCCGGCTGGGTGATGGTCCAGAGCAAGCGTAGTGCTGAGGCTAAGACCCCAGTTCACCACCGACCCATTCATGTTTCTCATGGATTTTCCTCGCTCAGTGACACACCCACTGAGAAGCAGACCCTGGTTATTGGCAGCTCCAGACGTGGCTTTAGGAACTCCAGCGGCCATAGTCAAATGCATTCTGGGGGCCAGAGCGGGTGACATTGAATCTTATCTGAAACTGCTGACTAAGGCTAAATACAGTTAGACTGTTATTCATGTCAGCGGTAATGACACCCGGTTACGCCAATCGGAGGTCACTAAAATTAATGTTGCTTCGGTGTGTGACTTTGCTAAAACCATGTCGGACTCTTGCAGCACGGTGGTGTAGGTGGTAGAGCTGTTGCCTCTTAGCAAGAAGGTTGTCAGATCAAATCCGGGCAAGGGGCCTTTCTGGGTGGAGTTTGCATGTTCTCTACGTGCATGCACATACACACTGATGAAGTCCTTTGGATGAAAGACGAAAAGTTTCAACAAAATTAAACAGTCCAGATTACCTGACTTCACTTGACTGGATTTTTCTACCTGGATTACTGAGCATGAACTTTGATGTTCTGAACCACTTCGGTCATGGCTGCCTCAAACGAGTCACTGGAGAAGAGTGGACTCCAGAAACCATCTTATCACCATCAAACTGGTTGACCCACTATATGTGAAGGTGCTATTTACAGTATAAGGCTGAGTTAGTTGCAGCTCCGCAGACTGAAGAAGTCTTTTGGATGAAACCAGAAACATTTCAACAAGAAGAAACTGTCCAGACGACCTGACGTCACTTTGTTGGATTAAGAACAGTTCAGGGTGAACCTGGTGGACAACCTCAGGACCAGAGGTCCATCAGGGGAGTGCATCTTTATTCTACATGCACGACCGATTGCCTTTCAGTCCCATTCAAGATGTCCACGACAAGCAACCACCATCAACGAACACAAATAGCTTTAACTGTTAATATTACAGATGAGCTCTGTTTGGTGTGGTAGTAGGTGAAAGTCATCTTTGAAAGTTCCTCAAAGCACCAACAGAATGCTGTTTACACAAGTGAATAAAAAGATGACATGCATTTCCATCATATTTTTATTTGTCCTGTATTTTACCAGATGAAATGTTTGAGAACCAGTTCTCTATAAATTATCAATCATGCATGACAGGAAGTTAATACCGTATTTTTTGGACTATAAGGCGCACTTAAAATCCTTTAATTTTCTCAAAATGTTTTAATTCTGGTTGTTTACTGACCTCAAACTGATTTTATGTTGTACAACTGAACAATGTGGAGTTGTCGTGAATGAGTTGAATAAAGTTTGATTTATCTGTTTTGTTTCACTTGATGCACCTTATAGTCTGAAAAATACGGTCAGCTGAACTTTCCACTTCCTGTCCACAAACTGCAGATCTTGACATGTCAGATCCAGGATTTGTTGTCTCGTTTGTTTAGATCTCAGCAGATTAAAAAAATAAAATATCTAAAATGTTATTTTATGTCAGACGTGAGCCGACTCTTGAAGCAGTGTGAAGAAAAAAACTGAAAACTTGAGAAGCTCTTCTGGACTGAACGTCAAACTTCACCTCCGTCGTTCCTTCATTAAAATGTGAACGCTGATGGAGAACTGGAGGCGTTCTGAAGCACCGAGGTTCCTCGAGATCGCCCTCAGGAGTCCTCCTTCTCCTGAAACCTAAAACAAGAAGATCAGAACCATCAGCAGAACCATCATCAGAACTAGGGATGCACCGATACCAGTATCGGGTATCGGTCCGATACCATGTGCGTTTACTCATACTCGAACTCATAAAAGGGCTCCGATACTACAGGACCCGATACCAGTTTCATTTCATTTCATTGACTATGTAAGAGTTCAAATGTAAAACATTTTATTTATTTTTTAACAAGTTTGGACATACTTTACAGATTACCAATAGTAAGGTACTTTGTTTATTTATGTTTGAAGTGTCTAATGAAAATACAGTAAACAGTTTAAGTTAATTAGAATGATTTTTAAAAATATTAATTAGTACTTGTATCGGTACTTGGTATCGGCAAGTACTTTAATGTAAGTACTTGTACTTGTACTCGGTTTTCAAAAATCTGGTATCGGTGCATCCCTAATCAGAACCGTCAGCAGAACCGTCAGCAGAACCGTCCACCCGGAGCAGAGGTGTCTCACCTGCAGTGGATACAGGTGAAGAAGACTGTTTGGCCTTCATCTGCAGATCTCATCTGCCGCGTGTGATAGATCATCCCTTCTTTGTTGCAGCGTGAGCAGCGCCTGTCGATCTGCACGGAGCACAGGACCTCGTTAAAGAGACAGTTCATCTGTTTTCAGGTGAGTTTCAGTGAAAAGGTGACAAACAGGTCAACACCAGGTGAGGTTCTCTCTGCTGGTACAGGGGGGAGGTGTTCAGGGTCCAACAGAACGGTTCTGATCCTTTAATCAGGACACATGTTGGCCTGACTCGGTCATGTGACACGATGTTACTGGAAGCACTGAGGGACGCTCTGCTCTACAGAACCATTGAAGACTGGACTTGTTAAAAACTACAGAACTGGTCTCGCTCAGACCTTCATGAGCTCATAATGATAAGGAGGTCCAGTTCTACATCAGGGCTCAGTGACCGGTCCAAGGAGGTCTCATCGTCACAGAGGTCTCTGTGAACACTTTAATAAATCCTCGCACTACGATCAACGTTACATGACTTCAGTATTCTGGCAGAAATTTAATTTTCCTGTTGGAAGCACCCCAGGCTGCACAGATAGTGCTACAGCCAGCTGCTGCTGCTGCTGCTGCAATATGAAGGTTTATGCATACCTGCAAACTCATAAGGGATGAAAAAGGTGACAAACGTTGCGCCAACCCCCCCACCCCCACCCCACCCCGAAAGATTTTATAATTTTATATATAGTGTAGCACCCCACTGCTCTGTCCGCCAGTAACTGGGGCAAGAACTTAAACTCACTGGTGGGGTGGCTATTTGGGTTCGTTAAGTTCTGGTAGATACCACACAGGTTTACCTATGTTGAGTAAATCCTTACTCACCTAATTACCATACACACCTTTAATGTAACATAAATCACTCCAGACAACCAACTAACTGAACAGTTTCTTTTAATAAGAACTTAGAAAAATAACTCTTCCACCACATGAAGCTGCACAATACCCCAAAATGATGTAAAACAACAATAAAGTATGGTCTTCAATTCTCATTTGACATGTTCCCCCAAAAAAATAAAACCAATACTGTAAAGCACTTTTTCTCACTTTAACTTTGTGTTTTTGTTTTTTATTAAAGCTCCTTTCTCTTCACCATTGTTGTAATATAACCAGAATTCAATTTTTGTCACTAACAGAACTCCATAAATTTAACGTAACTGTACCGTTCTAAACCAATATCACACACGGGCCCCACTCACACACACACACACCAACACAACCCGGTACCGGTAATATGCTTGCGTTGCAGGCCTGATGAAGCTAGGGTGCGCTGTCGTCGTGGAAATCCTCTTCTCCCCCGTTTAGACATCCAACACCAACCTGCGCTCCTCAGTAATGTCCTCTCCGTCGTCAAAGTTGCTTTGTGAGTCCAATTTCTTTTAGAACTCAGCCACCTGATTTGCAGGACTACTTTTTAGTCTCACAGGAGCAGCGTCGCCATGTTGACGCTTTTCTCTGGCCACTTTGGATCAGCCGCACTGTCCTCGGATCAGAAGCAGTTCTCCTCTGCCTTTCTTCCCTCAGACACTTCTGCAGGTTTCCTATACTCTTTGTACTGTATAGGTTTACTTGTGACTAAAACAGTTCACTTTGTTCTCCCACCTCAACGTCTGCTGTCGTCTTAGCAACAATCTCCATCCGTTCTTTTTCTTTTTCTTTCCCGCCTCTCCTTTCCTCTTCTTCCCATCAACCCCCTGTCCCGTTTTTCTCTATGTTGCGTTCACTTGTCCCTCGTTAACCGTACTACTTTCGTAGATAGGACGTTCAATACAGTCTTTAAAATAATGAGGTAAATGATTAAACAATAATACACTTGTTTAAGTAAACAAGTCTCCTCGAGAAAAGCTTCAGCTTTCATATATTTCTCTCGTTACAACAGTAACCGCTCCCTGCATGTATAATCACTCAGTTTAAAAAATATACAAGAACAATAATACAAGCTTCTCACTTATATTTTCTGTATACATTCAACCAACCTTGTAAAAATTTTGCAAATGTTAAAAGGCCTTAAATGCATGGGTTTTTCTTTTCTTTTTATGTTTTTAAAAAGAAACCAGGGGCTACACATGCTTCAGGTAAAAGTCATTTACTAACCTAATTTAATGAGGACATAAATAGGAAAGATTGTGTCAACCAAAAAATTAACAACCAACAACAGCAGCAAGTCAAACACAGCAGAACATTTTGCTAACAGTAAAAACTCATTTCTTAAATATGCTGGTGAAGATGTTTTGCCAGAAATTTTGAATAAAGTAGATGCCATTTCCTACATTCTGGTGTATTTTAACAAGTTGTTAAACATCTATGTTTACCTACATGTAAACACTTGATTCACTAACTATTTCAGAGACATCTAACAAAATAAAGTCAGGTCCTGTGGACAGATTAAAAAATTGTTGAAATTATTATTGATCATGAATCAGGATATTTTAAAGACACCTCATTCAACTACGTAGTTCATAGACATCATCCTGTTTTTAAACTCACTCCTGTGGCTAAGATAATTAAATTAATGTGACAATTTATCACAGTGACTTTAGGGGTGCAATTGACTTTTATTTTGTTAATTTTTATTTAGTTTTATTTGTAACACAACATGCCATTTTACTAAACAATGGTGACACTCAACTGCATGTATAAAAATATTAACTTTACCCAATGAACAGGTGACATTTTAATAACCACCAACAGTGAATTTAGGAGGGGCTTTTTACAGTTTTCTGATTTAGTGATACACACCGTGGTGAAGTTAGTTTACGACTCCGTCATGTTTACGTTTCATCAGCGTGGTTCTCCCGTGTCGTGTGACTTTTCAAAGCTGCATGTCGTGCAGTTTTTTAATCTTTGTGAAGCGTCAAGAGCTCCCACACGTTGGAGGAGTTGGGTCGAACAGTTTTCTCTGCGTCGTTCATTTGTAAAATTTACTTAATTTCCTTTGAAAACACCGCCTCTGCTCTGCTTCCACCTCCCCCCTCTTGCTCTGTTGAACTCGCGCTGCGGAGTTGTTTTTTTCGCTGACGTCTCCTCCCCCCCCTCACTATCGTCTGTCTTGTGATTGGCCAAATGACGCGCTCCAACAAAGATGTTTTATTGTCGACAGATGCCTTGTTGGTTCTTGAAATCCAGTCAGTGGGAAATGATGCCATCTAATCTGCCACGGGTCTGACCTCCCCGAAAACAAAAATTCTTCAGATCTACACAATTCACGTAAATGATATATTTTGCTTTGAAAACTGATTTTCACCAAAAGGTGACTGGTTTGCAGGTATGTTTATGACAGTGTTCAGATAAGCAACTATGAGGTATTTAAAAGTGAAGCAGCAGCTGTACTGCAGTGTGGGTCTAGCTACACGTAGACGAGCCGTTCACTCGTCAAGCTGATCACAGTTAAACTCTGGGTTAGTTCAATGACCCATCTATAACAGGTAAGATACTAACTGTTCAGAACCTATTCACAGAACTCCACCTGCAAGTGTGAGCTGTTGCTTGAGCAGTGATAATCTGTTAGCAGCTGAAGGTGCTGGTCTTACCACAGGCCCCTTCAACTCAGAGCCCTCGTCCTCCTCGTGAGCCAGCGACGTGTCCTCCGCCGGGTTGAAGACGACCGCCGACCGGATCTCCCGTCCAGAGAATTCTAAATCCAAACAGATGGAAGAAAAGAGTTATCTGAGGAAATCAACAAGTCCCCTGCAGGATTATCATCCACACTTATTATGAAAATCAAACACGAAGAGACTGACTGGTTTTTAAAAGAGACATTTAACTAAATATAAAAGCTTTATATATAATGCAGAGTCTGTGTGGACAGAAATTCAAACTTGTCCACTCAGTCCTTGCTTTTAACATCGCATCATCATTCCACCCAACATAAAACTACTAAATTAGTATGACATTCATGTTAACTGTCATTTCTGAGTATTACCTGTACCGTACTCAACTTGTTCTTCAAGGTATGACACAGGCTGGTCCTGTTTCTGTCCCTGCGCCAGAAGGTGGCAGTAGAAGATCACGGTTCATGCACCGAGAACATAAATGACCTCAAACCTGCCCCTGGAACAGGGGTCTGCAACCTTTACGATCAAAAGAGCCATTTCTGCCCTTTTGTTGACTAAATTAAATGTGTCCAGAGCCGCAATACCTGCTACAATTGTCATTATCAACTAGTGGCCCATGGGCCACTTTAAGTCTGTTAGAAGAGGCTTTTCTAGCCAGTAGGCGTGAAATTATAAAACTAAAAACATCCAACGGTTGTTAACATTTTTTTTTATTTTTACATTTTAAGCCAAAAGAAAAGACTGGATTCCTTCCATCCATCCATCCATCAACTCATCCATTGTCTTTATTCGTTTCTTCCTTTTCGAGTTGCAGGGGGTCACTGGTGCCCATGTCCAGGTCAGAAGACTGGATTCTTGTAAAAAATAAAAATAAATAAATAAATAAAAAAGATTATTTTATCAATTAAAAAATGAAAATAAAACAATGCACTGTGCAGGCTTATGCAATTTTTTTTTTTAATTTTTTTAAAATTGTGGAGTAATTGAGTACTTTGAAGAAATAAAGCATAAACTTAAAGTGAGTATAATTTGCTCTGAGTATTAGTACTAGTATCCACATACAGGTAGTCCCCGATTTACGAGCGCTCTGATCTACGAGGTTCCAGACTTACGAGCTGGCGAATTTTTGGAAAAAACGCAAAAAATACTGAGTTTTCATGTGTTTTTTCACCACAGTTCGTTAGCTAAACATGTGGACACACGTTTCCGATCATTTTTATGCACTCATAAGCAGTTTTTTGATGAAAAACGAGTGTTTGTAGTCGCGCTAGCGAAACCGTTCCAATTTACGAGCGAAATTCCGGACTTACGAGAGACATGGCAACCGTTCCGAAATACGAGATTTCCGGTTTACGAGCGCCTCGTTGTAACGGATCTCGCTCGTAAATCGGGGACTACCTGTATTTGCAAAGGAAATGACAGAGAAACTGCCAAAACTAGTCATTTTGTTGTTGTTTGTATAACATTCTATAAAATTCAGTTTAAAGTTAGTTTTGGTCAAAGCTTGAAAGAGCCGCTGTGGAGGGACCAAAGAGCCACATGCGGCTCCAGAGCTGCAGGATGCAGACCCCTGTCCCTGGAATCTACAGAGGAGGTGGAGGTCAGAAGGCTGCTGGTAATAATAATAATAATAATAATGAATTCAATTTATAACGCGCTTTTCATTAGTGAAAATCTCAAAGCGCTACACACATTGAATGCTACACACATTCATACACCGGTAGCGGCAGACTACCATGCAAGGTGCTTTCCAGTCCTACCGGGAGCAACTCGGGGTTAAGTGTCTTGCCCAAGGACACAACGACACATGGTGTGGGGAACCGGGATTCGAACCGCCAACCTTCCGATCGGGGGACGACTGCCATTACCACTACGCCACGGCCGCCCATGGTAACACTATGGTGTCCACCTCCTGCACAGAACTGTAGAGTCTCTGAGCACCTCCTTCAGCTCAAGACTTTCGCCTCGCTGGTGGAGGAAGGAGCACCAGCGCAGGTCACTTCCTGTCCACCACCGTCAGACTATAACTGCATCACTTTAAACTTCTCCTGTTTTCTTATTTTTCATGGACAATAGTCAATTTAAATGGAGAAATAGTGTGCACGAACACACACACAGTTTTCTCTGCAACTATCTTGTAAATAAACTTGTTTTTCTGTCCTCTGTCTTGTTGCTACATCTGAAGTTTCTCACTGCGGGATAAATAGAGTCTTAAAGAAAAGTTGACTTTTTTCTTCCAAAGTAAAAATTTATTTTTCCAGTTTTGCATCAACAGTAATATAATATATAATAGTAAAAGTATCACAATAACAGTAGTAAAATACAGAGTGAATTTATTGGTCTGATTACTAAATGTTTTTTTGAAATCTGCAATGTTCTCTTCAAAAAACTCAAGATCAGTCTTGCTGCTCACATCTTCACTACAAGCAGCGAGAACTTGAATTATATTATAAAACAAACATCACACAGTCATTACTCCCTGCGTTCTAACGATCTAGTCCTCCTGTCAGTTCCTCCGGTCAGAACTGAACTAGGAAAAAGAGTTCAGATTCACCGTCCCCTCAGCCTGGAACAACTTACAGAAAGATCTGAAACTATCAACATTCATCTCTCCTAGATCCTTCATGTCAACCGTAGTAGATAATGTCATCAAGAAACTTGACCATTGCAGATGTTTCTAAACACTATACTTATCCAATATACATCTCATTGTTGATTTTTTAAATTGTATCTACTCAACCGATGTCTGTCTGCTTGTTATGTATATAATGCCTATAGAAGTCTGTCTTATCCTGTTGGTTTTGAACTGTCAACATCTATTTATTCTAATTGTAGTTTTCTTTATTTTCTTTTTTGATAAATGCAAATGCTTATTGTCAATTACCATGTGACGTGTGCTGCTGACCACTTGACCAGGTCACCCTTGTAAAAGAGATCTCGATCTCAATGGGCTCTACCTGGTTAAATAAAGGTGATTGATTGATTGATTAAGTTGTTTGTGATAGATATAGAGTCTTGAGTGGGTGGCTGAGTGCAGATCCCACATGGATGACCTGCTGTGGTTTTTCTATCTGTGGACAAGCCTGAACCGTCAGAGCTTTGAGCATGCTGTGCTGTGAGGGTTTCTGTGTTTACAGTGTGGATGTGATGGGCTTCACCTGCCACAGGGATGCAGAGGAAACAGCGCGGACACTGGACACTGTCGGACAATCCCGGAAGAGGAAGGACGTTCCCACACTCCGGGCAGAAGTTTGGATCTCCTCCAGAACGGAGCATCCTGCTGGGTCAAGTGTGCCTGGTAGTTCTTTAAAAGAACGAATGCATGAAAAAATACAAGAATAACTTATAAACTAGCGCGTGAAACCTGTATAAATATGGTTGTAGACACTCGAAACTACTAACTTACTCAGCGGGTGAACTCCGCTGGACTAACTCGGTTAACTGTTTCCAAACTTTACATTTGCCTTCAGACAAGTCAAACTTTTATTTCAACATAAATATCACTTTAGCTCCAGTTACACTTACCAAACGTCTGCAGTTTACAGCTTGTGTTTATTTAAATAAAGGTTGAATGAATGAAAATTTAATTCGGAAACATTTTCTCACTACGGGGTCCTACAACAGCCCACCGTCGCTTTTTGATGACGTCGACAGCTCCGCCGCGTTTTTATTTATTAATTTATTTATTTTTTAATCAACATTACAAGCGTTTAAACGTCTGCCTTAACAGGTACAAAGGAAATCGTGTTCAAGTATAAAAATAACAAAACAGTCTGTTTACATGCTATATAGATAAATTCGTCTATCTATAAGTCAGGGTCCGAGATGGTGTATTTTTTTTATTTTTTTTTATTTTTTATTTTATTTTTTATTTTTATTTATTGAATGAAGCAAATATAACAAACACAACAAGAAATAATAGCATAATAAGGCAAACAATGAAATAAAATGAGACAAGTTACCAGGGGGAAAATAAAATAGAAAAAAATAAAAATAATAAAACACAGTCGTACTATCAGCATACACAATTATGTATTATTTATACTGTACATTGCGACCATGCTGACAATGTTCTAACAGCCTTACTGTTTGCACAGTGTTCAATGTCTTTTATATAAGTTTCAAAGTCCTTAAAAAACACAAAAAAAATTGGCCTTTTCCTTGAGAACTTATGTATGTAGTACTTAGCAAAAATTAAGAGTAAGTTAATAATAAAGACTTCTTTTTCATGTTCATTGTCATTTGCATTGCGGGTGCATTGTGGAATGGGTGGTGGCCGAGGGCGGGGACCCTGACGGTCTGATCCTCGGCTACAGAAGCTGGCCATTGGGACATGGAATGTCACCTCTCTGGTGGGGAAGGAGCCTGAGCTAGTGTGTGAGGTTGAGAGGTTCCGGCTAGAAATAGTCGGACTCACCTCAACGCATGGCTCTGGCTCTGGAACCAGTTTCCTTGAGAGGGGTTGGACACTCTTCCACTCTGGAGTTGCCCCTGGTGAGAGGCGCCGAGCAGGAGTGGGCATACTGGTTGCCCCCCATCTTGGTGCCTGTACGTTGGGGTTCACCCCGGTGAACGAGAGGGTAGCCTCCCTTCGCCTACGTGTGGGGGGACGGGCTCTGACTGTTGTTTGTGCCTATGCGCCAAACGGCAGCGCAGATTACCCACCCTTTTTGGAGTCCTTGGAGGGGGTATTGGAGGGTGCGCCTCCTGGGGACTCCCTTGTTCTGCTGGGGGACTTCAACGCTCACGTGGGCAATGACAGTGAGACCTGGAGGGGTGTGGTTGGGAGGAACGGCCCCCCTGATCTGAACCCGAGTGGTGTTCTGTTGTTGGACTTCTGTGCTCGTCATGGATTGTCCATAACGAACACCATGTTCAGGCATAAGGGTGTCCATATGTGCTCTTGGCACCAGGACACCCTAGGTCGTAGTTCAATGATCGACTTTGTTGTCGTCTCATCTGATCTGCGGCCGCATGTCCTGGACACTCGGGTGAAGAGAGGGGCGGAGCTGTCAACTGACCACTACCTGGTGGTGAGTTGGCTCCGATGGTGGGGGAGGATGCCGGTCAGACCTGGCAGACCCAAACGTATTGTGAGGGTCTGCTGGGAACGTCTGGCAGAGTCTCCCGTAAGACGGAGCTTTAACTCCCACCTCCGGGAGAGCTTTGAACACGTTCCGAGGGAGGCGGGGGACATTGAGCCCGAGTGGGCCATGTTCCGCGCCTCTATTGTCGAGGCAGCTTATCGGAGTTGTGGCCGCAAGGTTGTTGGTGCCTGTCGTGGTGGCAACCCTCGAACCCGGTGGTGGACACCGGCGGTGAGGGATGCTGTCAAGCTGAAGAAGGAGTCCTATTGGGCCTTTTTGGCCTGTGGGACCCCGGAAGCAGCAGATAGGTACCGGCAGTCCAAGCGGCATGCGGCTCGGGTGGTTGCTGAGGCAAAAACTCGGGCGTGGGAGGAGTTCGGAGAGGCCATGGAGAATGACTTCCGTACGGCTTCGAGGCGATTCTGGTCCACCATCCGGCGTCTCAGGGGGGGAAAGCGGTACGCGACCAACACCATTTATGGTGGGGATGGCGTGCTGTTGACCTCAACTCGGGATGTTGTGAGTCGGTGGGCGGAATACTTCGAAGACCTCCTCAATCCTACTGGCACGTCTTCCACTGAGGAAGCGGAGCCTGGGGACTTTGGGTCGGGCTCTCCAATCTCTGGTGCTGAGGTCGCCGAGGTGGTTAAAAAGCTCCGCGGTGGCAAGGCTCCGGGGGTGGATGAGATTCGTCCTGAGTTCCTTAGGGCTCTGGATGTTGTGGGGTTGTGTTGGCTTACGCGACTCTGCAATATCGCGTGGACATCGGGGGCAGTTCCCTTGGATTGGCAGACTGGGGTGGTGGTTCCCCTATTCAAAAAGGGGGACCGTAGGGTGTGTTCCAACTATAGAGGGATCACACTCTTAAGCCTCCCTGGTAAGGTCTATTCAGGGGTTCTGGAGAGGAGGGTCCGTCGGATAGTCGAACCTCGGATTCAGGAGGAGCAGTGTGGTTTTCGTCCTGGTCGTGGAACACTAGACCAGCTCTACACCCTCAGCAGGGTCCTGGAGGGTGCGTGGGAGTTTGCCCAACCAGTTTACATGTGCTTTGTGGACTTGGAAAAGGCATTCGACCGCGTCCCTCGGGGGGTTCTGTGGCGGGTACTCCGGGAGTATGGGGTACCAGGCCCTTTGATATGGGCTGTTAGGTCCCTGTACGACCGGTGTCAGAGCTTGGTCCGCATCGCTGGCAGTAAGTCAGGCTCGTTTCCGGTGAGAGTTGGACTCCGCCAAGGTTGCCCTTTGTCACCGATTCTGTTTATAACTTTTATGGACAGAATTTCTAGGCGCAGCCAAGGTGTTGAGAGGATCCGTTTTGGTGGCCTTAGAATCGCTTCTCTGTTTTTTGCAGATGATGTGGTCCTATTGGCTTCATCAGCTCGTGATCTACAGCTTTCGCTGGAGCGGTTTGCAGCTGAATGTGATGCGGCCGGGATGAGGATCAGTTCCTCCAAATCCGAGGCCATGGTCTTGAGCCGGAAAAGGGTAGCATGCCTTCTCCAGGTCGGGGAGGAGGTCCTGCCCCAAGTGGAGGAGTTTAAGTATCTCGGGGTCTTGTTCACGAATGAGGGAAAACTGGAGCGTGAGATCGATAGGCGGATAGGTGCAGCGTCCGCAGTGAAGCGGGCGCTGTACCGGTCTGTCGTGGTGAAGAGAGAGCTGAGTCAAAAGGCAAAGCTCTCAATTTACCGATCGATCTACGTTCCCACCCTCATCTATGGTCATGAGCTCTGGGTTATGACCGAAAGAACGAGATCTCGGATACAAGCGGCTGAAATGAGTTTTCTCCGCAGGGTGTCTGGACTCTCCCTTAGAGATAGGGTGAGAAGCTCAGTCATCCGGGAGGGACTCGGAGTAGAGCCGCTGCTTCTCCACATCGAGAGGAGCCAGTTGAGGTGGCTCGGGCATCTGGTTAGGATGCCTCCTGGACGCCTCCCTGGTGAGGTGTTCCGGGCATGTCCCACCGGGAGGAGACCCAGAGGAAGACCCAGGACACGCTGGAGGGACTATGTTTCTCGGCTGGCCTGGGAACGCCTTGGGATTCCCCCAGAGGAGCTGCTCCAAGTGGCTGGAGAGAGGGAAGTCTGGGCCTCCCTACTTAGGCTGCTACCCCCGCGACCCGACCCCGGATAAGCGGAAGAAAATGGATGGATGGATGGATGTCATTTGCAAAGAAACCCAGGATAATGTGTTCATAAAGCAGTTGATAATGTTTACATAGGTGAGTTGTTATGAAATGGGTCAAGTCCTTCCAGAAAATCTTAGTAAATGAGCAATACCAAAAGAGATGTGGTACAGTTTCAGGGGCAGAGGTACAGAATGAACATTGTGTATCAATATCTTTTTTATATCTGCTTAAAAAATGCTTTACAGGGTAAAACTTATGAATAATTTTGAAGGAGATTTCTTTAATTTTATTTGTAACAAAAAATTTGTGTGGTAAACTCCAAATCCTTTTCCAGTTAGCATTACTAACAAATTGCTTCCAGTAAGAAATGACATATGGTTTTGTAGCAATTTCACTTTGAAAAAGTAACCGTATAGCTTTGTTGTTTTTACACGAAGAAGAAAAACACAACTTTCCACAGAGGGTGTCACTAAGTTTTGGTAGAGAAACCAATCTTTGATTGGAAGATCCTCTACATAACATTTTTGCACCACCTGGAATGGCTTTTATAACCATGTTAAACTCTGTATGTGATACAGTTAGATTATATGTAGAAACAAATTCATTATATGTCATTAAATTGTCATCTGGTGTCATCAACTGTTTTACTAAAATGATGTTGTTTTCAAACCATGTTTTCAGAAAAAGACTCTTATTTTTGACTAAAATATTACAATTGTTCCATATATAGTAGCGTTGAGGTGAAAAATTGTGTTTGTATATCAGAAGCCATGCTAAAAGAGCTTGCTTGTGGAAGTTTGAAAGTTTTAAAGGAATTTTGTTTACCTTATAATTACACAACAATAGAAATTGTATCCCTCCAAATTGACCAAATAAAAATTTAGGAATAAAGTTCCACATGGAAGACTCGTTTTTTAAAAAGTTTTTTAACCATTTAATTTTAAGGACATTATTCAGAGATGTAAAGTCTAAAAAATCAAGACCTCCATTTTTAGAAGAGTTAATAAGAACGGATTTTTTAATATAGTGTATTCTATTTCTCCATAGAAAATTAAAAAGTATCTGGTCAACCTTTTGGGCATTTTTCTTCTCAATAGAAAGTGATGATGCAATGTACACCAGCCTAGAAATCCCTTCAGCTTTGGACAAAAGACAGCGGCCTCTTAGCGACAAATCTCTCTGCAACCAGAGATTAAACTTGTTTTCTGCCTTTTTAATCATAGGATTAAAGTTGAGAGATTCTCTCACCTGTTGATCTTTGATTATTTGTACTCCTAAATATGTCACCTTTTCCTTAATTTCAATACCATTTACTTGAGCCATATTACAGTTTTTGAGGGGAAATAATTCACATTTTTTTAAATTTAAGAAGAGACCTGAGGCTTTTGAAAATATTTCAATAATTTGGAGAGCTTTTGGAACTTGTAAATATATTTTTTAAATAGTGCTGTGTCATCAGCTAACTGACTTATAAGAATACTTCCTTCAGCAATAGAAATGCCTTCAATTGTACTTGCTTTTATAAATCGACAGCAGAGGTGGGTAGAGTATTCAAAATTTTTACTCAAGTAAAAGTATTGTTACTTGAACCAAATATTACTCAAGTAAAAGTAGTGAGTAGGCATCCAAAAATTTACTTGAGTAAAAGTAATAAAGTACTTTGATTATAACCTACTCAAGTAGTGAGTAACTGCAGAGTACCATCTTGTGTCATTAAATTATAACATGCAAATGGATTTACAAGGAAACATAACTTTTAATGAGACTGAACATACATTGTTATAAATAAAAACACAAAGGCAATACCAGCCAAAAGGATTTAGAAATAAACCACTTATCTTTTACATTGTTGTAAATAAAAAAAAACACAAAGGCAACTGTAGCCCAAATAATTCTGCTAAATAATAATAAACTTGACTTTCTGCAAAACTTTGTTTCTACCAGTAAATGTTGGAACTCATTTTCTTACATTTTGACATCCTATAAACAGCACTAACTGTTTACCAGAATCTCCGACGTCACTCAACATGGCCCGCGCAGAGTTTGTTGTGGTCACGTGACTGGTTGGCTTCACTTGATTGGTTACATGTCAGGTGACAATAAGTTACGCAATAATTTTGCTGCAAATGTTTTTACATACTTGAAACAAAAGTAACTGTAGCGATCGGCAGAAAGCCCAAAGTAACTGAGTAAAAGTTGCGGTTTTCTCCCCTAAAATTTACTCAAGTAAAAGTATAAGTCTTTCACATTTAAACTACTCTCACAAGTACAATTTTCTCAAAAAGCTACTTAAGTAAATGTAACTGAGTAAATGTAACTAGTTCCTACCCACCTCTGATCGACAGAAAACTTGAGCAACCATGAGAAAGAGGTACACTGATACTGGACAACCTTGCCTTATTCCACGCTCAAGAGAGAACCTAGTTGTAGTGCCATTACTTAATTTAACAGAGCTATTTCCTTTGGCATAAAGCGTTTTAACAGCATTACACAGGTATTCTCCAAAACCTAACTTTTCTAGACAGTAAAAGATAAATGGGTGTTCGACAGTGTCGAAGGCTTTAAAAAAGTCAAGGAATAATATAAAAATGTCATCATTAATCAGTTCGGAATAATCTATCAGGTCAAAAACCAGCCTTATGTTGTTTGAGATGCACCGATCTTTCATAAACCCTGTTTGATTTTCATAAATGATTCATCAATGATTGTGTGCAAAACTCCCTTTAACCTTTAACGAGATGGTGTAGAGGCAGGGAATCCGGCTCTGGACCAGAAGGTCACGGGTTCGAACCCCGGTCACGCCATACCTCGTTGTGTCCCTGGGCAAGACACTTAACCCCAAGTTGCTCCCGGTAGGTCAGGCAGCGCCTTGCATGGCAGCTACCGTTACCGGTGTATGAATGTGTGTGTGAATGGGTGGATGGTTC
>JBBPBX010029547.1:20867-32672 GCA_038048925.1 Garcialebias charrua
GCTGGAGCAAAAAGTGTTACAACCATACCCGGTCTCCCCTACAGGACAGGAATGCACTTTATAAAGTTGATGACACTGGAAAAGTTTGTATAATAGCTGAAGATGTTGAGTAAATTCAGGAGATGCTTATGTTGCATCTAAGAAGGTTAGACAGGGGGAAAACAAAATAAAATAAGGCTTTACACACACCAAGCTCCTGCACAGACTTATTTTAGATGTCACACAAGGTGTACATGACTTTTGTGTCATCAGGGCAGAAAGGCCTTATCTTTGCTGTAGGTCTTTTTTATTAAGCTTTTGTGGGTTGGTCGGTTTCCATCCATCCATCCATCCATTCATCCAAATAATGTACTGTATTTCAAAGAAAGAAAGATAAGATTTCTTGTTTCACCAAATATATATTAACATGAAAAATAAATTCTAAAGATAACCTTACATAAAGATAAACAAAAACATTTTAGAGCAAAATTATCTGGGAAAAACAAGGCTATTTTAATTAAACACGCTGCTCCATTCAGCTTTTTTATCATGATGACAGCAGCTGACAGCAGCTGACAGCAGCTGACAGCTGCGTCAACGGCTGATCCATCCGATGTTAACTGTACATTTTACCTTTTCAAACGGCCAGTTGAATCTGCATAATTGGTGCACCATTATCGTGCTTTAAATTTTAGTTTCTTTGCTGCGATTTGTAAAACCTAAGCCAATCCAACGCGTGTGATTGCGCGATGCGCAGCTGGACACAGACCATGGCTGCAGACACGGAGCCGAGTAGAGGCTCACTTTACCGCAGTGGCTGCGCGCATGGCGCGGTGATTACGTGTGTCTGCTTTGTCTAATGAAATAAAGATAGTGGATGGATGGATGGACGTATGGATGGATGTATTATGTAGGATGGAAACTGATTTGCTTGCGCACGCAGTAAAGGCTTCTTTTTTTTTTCCCTCGGGTCGGTCGGAAAAACAGCTGACAGCTCTGACGCTTTGATCGGCTTTATTTTATTATTTTCCTTGTTCCTTGTGTCCACTGGGCGATCTATAGATGTTAAGTAGCCATGTGCTTCTTTCAAAGCTGCACGTTATTGGCCGAAGCCAGTAACAAAGCTCTGATACCAGCCAAACAAGTCCCGCATGTTAATCAGCTGAGAGGGTCCCCGCCCCCAGTACGCAAATCACTGCGGCTTGGTTTTACTCTGAAAACAAACGGATTTCTAACACAAAGTTTATCAGTTTAAACACTTATAAAGTGTTTTTTAAAGCATGGGATGGTTTCTTCACAACTTCAACTGGTACATTTTGCAAAAAAACGATTTTCACTAATTTCTCAGAAGTTGAAGGTTTATTGATTTTTTCTCAGTTAGAGCTGTGCCGACTTGTTCCTACATTTCTCGTGGCTGGCCACATATATATCTTATATCATTCATCTCTGTTCGTTTTATTAAAATAAATTATAAATATATTAAAATTTCATTCCAAGTTATGGTAGTCATTTCTCTGGGACACGCCCCTAAAATTCCGCGCACTTCCGCAAAACCGTCATTTGACGTACCCGTGGGGAGCCGCTGCTCAACTCGCATGTAAACAATAATGGCGGAGCTTGTCGACTCAGACGAGTGCAGCATTTCTAGTGTTGATCTAAGCGATTTGTCTTCAGTTTTGGAAGGTCAATATAAGCAGTAGAAGTTTTAATCTTGCTCAAATCATTTTATTGTATACTCTATTAATGGAAAACTTATTAACTTTTACGATTCAGCTTTAAAAAAAACGTGCAGGGAGCTTCGTGGCTTTGAGCATGTCCGATTGCGTTTGAGATCTATCATTTTAAGACAGTAAATCATCCAAAGCTCTCATTAATAAACCCTCCATGAATAAAAACACATACTGATGTTACTTGATCGCGCCGACATAATTTAAAAATACATAAATAGCCTTCGTGTTGACTCGGGATCTATGCTAATGTCTGTTAGCAAGCAGCTGTCGGCAGATAGTCCAGGTCACGTCTGACATATATCTTTTTTAAACAGTAAATCATCCAAAACTGTCATTAATAGACTCTCCCCGAATAAAAACAAACAACAGATGTTACCTGATAGGCAGTAAGATGGTCGCTGCAGACATAGGACTATCAGTAGGAACCCATCGGTCACAAGTTCTCTGTACTTCCATTCTAGGCAAAGTTTCTCATCTTTTGGGAATTTGTGAAGGCTCACTTGTTCACTGCTGATATTAGAACACCCAAATGCGCTACAACGTGACGGCATTTTTCAAGTTACACCAAAAAAAAAAGAGGCGATCTTTCAGGAAATGAATCCGTATGGAAAGCAGTTAACACACCAAACAAACGGGCAAGGCAGGCTCCGCCTTATGCCCAGTGCCCACGTGTACGTCACATGAAGTTTTGCATAAATTCTCAGATTTCTAGGGGCGTGTCCCAGAGAAAAAATTACCATAAATTGGAATAAAATTTTAATATATTTATAATTTATTTTGCAAAAACGAACAGAGCTGAATGATATAAGATATATATATGTTGTGACAAATATGCAAATTTCCAACATCATGTCACAATACCTTTAATGCTGCTGTCAGCTGTATTTGCAACAAGCTGCTTTTCTTGTTTGTTGTTGGGATGACGTTGTTTCAAGAGCGTTAACAAGTCAGACATGTTGCTGCTGCAGATCCAATCTTCGTGAAACAACGTCCACACACAGTTTTGGATTTGCGCTCGTCTTTTAACAAGAAAGCCATAACGTTCCCAAACAGGCGACTGCAACGACATGCTAGGCTGCTAATGCTACGCGTGCTGCAAGATAATAGCGCCGTGCTGAAACTCGCCTAGGAACTTTAGTTCCGCGGCGCATATACTCTCCCGTTAATAATGCTTAATGAGTGAAAAAATAACCGAAACGGTACACAGGTGGACCGAACGTGCCGTACCGAAACGGTTCGGTACACCCACGTGTACCGTTACATCCCTAATGGATACCTTTGCCTTCTCTTGGCTTCTTCCTGATGCCCAGATCTGGGGAACCGTTGGAAATAGTTGCCTGATGTGTCTTCGGTTTGCGTCCAACTAAAAAATAAAAAATAAAAAAATAAAACATTTTAGAGAAAGGGTTCGTACAAAACTTCCACTTTTAGATGCCACACCTTTTCAATTACTGACCCTTATTTTTATATTCAAGTACAATAGTAGTAGAAGGACAAAAATGTTGTCCAGCGGATATTTTCCACTTGAAAATATCATCAGAACGTCCGTACTTGTACAAACTTAATCACCTAAAAATTCATATATATTTGTAGGTAGGTGTCCAAGTTTTTCTAAGTGTTGTTAATTACATGAGTCTTTAATAATAATAATAATAATAATAATAATAATAATGTCTTGTCTGTCATCTGTGTATGTTTCCCATACACAGACGAAATTCGTCTCTGCATTTAACCCAACCACCACCAGGTGGTGCAGTGAGCAGCCAGAAAGCGCCCGGGGAGCTGGAGAATTAGATGTGCACTCATAAGCCGTTTTCGCATTGGCCAGCCCTCAATGGCCCGGGCCGCCCCCGGTTTGCCCATAGCCCGAACTGGCCCGCCCGCGTTCATTACGCATTATGTAGAGAGCAAGCCTTGAAGTGGGTGGGGTGTTCACTTGACGTGGGTGGAGTGTTCACTTGACATGGGTGGAGTGTTCTTTTAAGAGCGGACACGCCGCTAAAAAATGTTTGTTAGCTGAATATGCTATGGTATGGTATATATATAAATACAGTGTATATATATATTAGTGTTTCTGAGTTAAATTTTTGTTAATGACTGATTACAATTCAGTTTAAGGCCAAGATACACTGAAGCAGACTCCGTATACGCGCGTAACTATCAGCTTTCAAACGCTCGCGTTCTCCTTCTTGTAATATGAGCAGCTGAGCACGGAGGGGACTCAACTGAGCTCGCTGATTGGTCACTTGCTGACACGCCTACTGAAATGATTGACAGATTTCAGTCAGCTCAAAGTGAAACCTCGAGAATGCATCATGAGCAGCTCGCTCAGACTTCTGCGGTGTTCTGATACGGTCTTTCTACTATATATGTTATAAAAAGTTCTCTCAGAAATAAAAATAATAACAGGGAGTGCTTTTCCTGCAGCACACAGCCCACCAGGGAATATATAAAACATCGCGCACCCAGGTAGGACCTGAATTCATTCATTTCATTCATCGAGTGAACGGAGGAAGAAGCGGTTACTTGACTTTAGGCAAAAAAACAAAAGAAAAGGCCCGATCAGCGATAAAGAAGGGGAATTTATTTCATTTGTGTAACATACAAAACAGTCCGGCGCCGGGGAAGTTTAGGTCAGACACCGCGCATCGCGTATGCGCATCGCGTATGCGTAGTAAAAAAATACTTTTGCGCGTACATGCCCTGCGGGGCTACGCTTTTGCCACAGCGTACGTACGCTGCGTATAGGCGTATCGTGAGGACGCTCGAGTGTATCTCGCCCTTTATGTTAGGACGTAAATAACACGAAGCGCGCACCCATAGCCTACAGAGCATTTCCGCCTTTCTATAAAGATCTATAAAATATAACTAATATTCTCTAACTCTTGCGCGTAGCCAGGGTTTTAAAATATAACTGATAATCTCTAAATCCTGCGCGCGCCAGAATTTTACAGGCGGCAAATCCTTCATAGGAAAGGTTGACTCCAAAAAAACTAATAAGCCGCTGTGGCGTAAAGGGATAAGCACTTGGCTTTAAGCACACGTTTTATCTTGACCCGTAGGCTACGAGTTCGAATCTCAGCTGGGTCAAGTTATTTTATGTTTGTCTTTTATTGGAGAAAATAAATAGAAGTAGTTACTAAAAGGAAGTAGTAACTACTTCTTTTTATTTTCTCCAATAAAAGACGCAGGATTTAGAGATTATCAGTTATATTTTAAAACCCTGGCTAAGCGCAAGAGTTAGAGAATATTAGTTATATTTTATAGAACTTCATAGAAAGGCGGAAATGCTCTTTAGGCTATGGGTGCGCGCTTCGTGTTATTTACGTCCTAACATAAGCTGAATTGTAATCAGTCATTAACAAAAATTTAACTCAGAAACACTAATTCAGCTAACAATTATTTTAGGGGTTTCTGTAGTTAAATATTAATGAAATCAGCTCGCGCTGAGGTTGTTTGAATGAGTCCCGCCCCTGCTGCAAACAACGAATCAAATGTGAGCAGTACATGACGTCAAACTGGGTCCGTGGGGCCGGCCCGATAAGAACCACGGTGGAGATGGTTCCAAAACAAGGGCGGATCCCGGGCGGAAAAGGAAAATGCGAACACGCCGAACCCGGGTTAGAAGCAGGGTGGAGCCGGGGAGAGCCGGGGAGGGCTGGCCAATGCGAAAACGGACCCCGGGCGGAAAAGGAAAATGCGAACACGCCGAACCCGGGTTAGAAGCAGGGTGGAACCAGGGAGAGCCGGGGAGGGCTGGCCAATGCGAAAACGGCTATAGACACCCCAAGGTGTGTAGAGGCCGGGGCGCGAACCCGCGTCCTTCGGGTCCCAAGTCAAAAGCCCTGCCACTACACCATCTTGGCTCCTTAAGGTTAAGCAATTACGGTAAGTTAAATTTTTAGTAAACAGAAAATACATAATTAATGGCCAAGAATTTAAATACAAAAGATTTAGATCAATCCATTGGCTGCCCTATTTTCTAAAGATTAGCCATAAAAATAAAAATAAAAATAAAATAAAAACATCAGTCGACATCTAAACAACTGTCAGAGTTGTTTTTCTGCATGTAACAAATACTATTAAAAAACAGATTACCGTACTTTCCAACTTAAAAGTCGCACCGCCGTACACGTCGCATCTGTCCAATTATGTCCAATAAAGTGGAAAAATCCATAACGTGTCGCACCTCCGTATACGTTGCATCTATTATGCGTCACCGCTGACGCGTCGCGTATGTTACGCGTCACCGCTGACAACCCGGAAATGTGGGCCGGTGTTTTGCCAAAAATGGATTGGCTGCGAAATGGCCACAGGAGCGTGCACGGAAGGACTTTAACAAGATTAACACTTAAAAACAATTATTTGTTTGCTGAAAATTATAGCAAAGATGTGTCTGAGCTGAACTTTTCCTTAATAAATTAACAGAATGGTCAAATACGCTGAATTTAAATAGTTTCGCTTGTCGGGTCTTCCAAATGTGCGCGCGCAGCGAAAACCTCCATCTCTTTAAAATTTAACAAGATAAACACCTAAAAAAATATATATTTGTTTGCTGACATTATAGTAAGTGTATCTCAGCTGAACTTTTAATAAATGCACTTTGACGGTTAAAACATGGCAAAATGAAGCAGACGAAATAAAGCGGCTTTAAAATTACTACACGCTCACCCGCCCATAATGATGACAGAAACGCCTTCTTTTTTTTTTATTCAAACCCGTTGAATTCTTCATCCTCTGTGTCGCTGGTGAAGAGTTCTGCCAACTCCTGAGGTAACAGCTACCACAGCTACTACCACATCGAATTTGAGCTCAAACATCTCCTAAAGCTAATCAGTTGTAAATGTCCATCCAGTGATTTCTTTCTGTAAGTTTCATCAAATCTGTCGTGTGGTTCTTGACCTATTTTGCCAACAGTAAAACACTGAGCTAACAGTAGTTCAGACCTCCAGAGAGCAGGAGGCCGTGCTGCGACAGAATGAGTCCGAGCAGAGGAGGCTGCTGTCGGACACATGAGCTGGGAACGCTCGGTGGACCCTTGTGGCCAAAAGTGGTACTGCTCCATTTTTTTCGTCAGAATGAATGGAAACGGTCATATCTCAGCCAAAAATTGGTCTAAAAAATATGGGAAAAAAATCCCTAAATATGCCGCTTCGCCGTATAAGTCGCAGGACATGAAAATTAGTTTAAAAAAACTCTGACTTATGGGCCGGAAAAACGGTATATACTGTATATAAATAAAACAAACATATTTGTCCGGGAGGAGACCCAGAGGAAGACCCAGGACGCGCTGGAGGGACTATGTTTCTCGGCTGGCCTGGGAACGCCTTGGGATTCCCCCGGAGGAGCTGCTCCAAGTGGCTGGTAGAGGGAAGTCTGGGCCTCCCTACTTAGGCTGCTACCCCCGCGACCCGACCCCGGATAAGCGGAAGAAGATGGATGGATGGATAATATATGCTCATAATCACATGGTTTGAGTCTTCTTTGACAAAACTTTGTTCATTTTGAACATTAAGCTTATAAATTAGTGCAAAATGTTCAGGCTGTTGTTTAATACACCTCATTATATTACATTATTTTTTAGCATATAGCTTAGGTCCTTGTACTGTTTTCTTTTTATTATAGTTTATATTTTTGCTATTATTGGAGTGTAACTGGGACCTTGAGTACACAAGTTTGTTCCACCTCATGTAACACAGGATGCAAATGACCAAAAAAAGTCACCTCGAACCTTGGAAATAAATATTTATGAACGTCTTAAGGAAGAGATGAATTAACAGATAAATTGCAGACAGCATAGAATGGCAATAAATAATTTGTATTTACAAAAAGTCTCCTAAAACTTGAAATGTTTCAGTGTTTCTCATTTATACACAGCTGCCAAGTTTCTATTCTGAAATAAAAGCAACGTGAAAAGTGGTCTACATGTTTGAGGAGTTTGCTTTTTGAAATTACTTATTTTTATCTTTAAGAAACCTAAATAAGGAAGAGTGTGTTCCAACTCATCCATCTTTTGACCTGTGCACCTCCCGTCACTGAGCTGCCTCGTTATGATTTGATCTGACCACTAGATGGGGCTCTTTAAGTCCGTGACCAATTCATGTTGGAGTTCAGGTCTTTGTTTTCAGGTTTCTGAGCAGACACTTCAATATAAATACTCTCTAGAACAACTTAAATGACTCTCCGTTAAATTAACATGAACACATCCTGCAGCATTTTCTACAGATTTGACATTTAAAGACGCTGTGATGTTTTGTACCTCGTCTTTTTCTAACAGGCTCGCCGTCAGGTTCTCGGTCTTCCATCAAGCTGCTCATCTCCTCTTCCTCCTCATAGCAGTCTTCAGTTGATATCTCCACCTCCGATATCATGTCAGGCCTCATGGCGGCGTGGAGGAAGTCTGGCGTCACTTCACATTGTGGAATAAAAGCTTCTGAATGGAGGAATGATTACAAAATGATGCATAAACATCAAATTAAGTGTCAGCACTTCCTGAGAGTCACCTTACATCAGTTAAGGGGCTATTGAAATAAGCCAATGTTTTTTTTCCAGTCTATGCTTTTGCAAACGCACATTTAAGTGGTCTTACCTGGGCTGCGTTCCTCTTTGAGGCTGGACGGTGAGTCCATGCGAAGCAGAGCCTCTGCAGCCTCAATCGTTTTATCAGAGCAGTGGATGCTGGTGCCATGATAAGAAGCTTCCACTACAATCAAAAACATCCACAAAATCAATTAGTCAACATTTTTATTGAAGTTACACCTGACTGAACACCTCTACAGATAAAAAAAAAGCACTTGTCTCAAATCTATACCGTATATAAAATCCTATTTTTGTTTTGCATGTCAAACCTTTAAACTCTTCCAAATACAAACAAACCAGCTAAAAATTTACTTTTAAGTCACTAACACACTATGTCCAACACACACTGTCAAAATGGTGCTACATGCACAATCTCTGCACCTCCTTGTGAGCAGCTTTCATGTTTTGGGGCCACAGAAATCTTTCTGTGCATCAACAAACATACAGCTTGATGCAGAAATCTAGGCTTGTTTTAGAGAGCCTTTATTTAGTTAAGTAATAATAATAGGGGTGCAGGGAAAAAAAAAATAGATTCTTAGTCCTGGCGATTCAGAATAGATTCTAAAAGCCCCAACATCGATTTTTTTCTTCTTCTTACATTAAAACCCAAAAGCTAGAATACATAAAATGAAAGGTGGCAGAAAGAAGAATAAATCTGACCCGAACCAGTGACCTCCAGGACCCGATAAGGATAAAGCGCGTAAAGATGATGGATAGATGGCTTTTGTTGAAAAGATTTACCAAACAAATCTTTTAAACAAAATCCATCCATACACATTTGAAACATGGATGAATGCAATATGATTTTGAAGTATATTTATTTTGAGTTAAATGTTTATACAGTAGGCTGAAATCTTTGTTTACGTTTGTATTTTGAATTATTTGTGATGGACTGGAGACATGTCCAGGGTGTCCCCTGCCTCTCGCACAGTGACTGCTGGATATAGGCACCAGTGACCTCCGGGACCCGATTAAAGCTGCTGCATTCTATTCATATACCCATCTGCTGTATTTATACTGTATTATTTGACATTATTAATGTTTGCTACAAGCATACATTATTGTTTTAAATAAATGTTTTATTTGTTTACATTGTTTAATCTTTTCATGATTTCAATTGAAAATTGTTTCAGAATCAAAAATCGATTCAGAATCGAAAATCGATCCTGAAATGAAAATCGTTTTAGAATCAAAAATGGATTTTTAATTGAATCGGTGCATAAAAAAAATCGGAATTGAATCGATTCTCCAGACACAGAGATTCGCACCTCTAAATAATAAGTAGAAATGTTGGTGAGCAGAAGGAATCATAGAAGTAAAGCTTGTTTACCTCTTTCAATAAACAATGATAATAAAGTTTACACATAAATTTAGTAAGGGAAGTCTGGTGTCCTTTGAGACCTGCAGAGGGAACCCAGGGCACCTGCTGCTGTCGTCAATCACCGATGGGAAACACGAGATGCCATTACACCCTGCCCGGTCCATGTTTGGTATCTAACCATGCTGATGAGAGAAACGGACTATCTTTAGACCACCCCACTCATTCAGACCTTGTCTCAAACAAACGGGACGCCCTGCTGCCAGCCATGGCTGAAATATGACCACCAAAATGTGTGAAGTTAAAAGACTCCCAGTCTCAAGTTACAATAACTTTATTCATTTAAAAAATGCTTAAAAAAATACGATAATGCTCAAGTAAATGCAAAAATACAAAATGTGAAAATATTCCTAATAATGCTCAACACCTAGCACTTGGAACAAAGTAGTTCCGCTTCTGATGATTTCCGTGTTTACACTCATGATTTCCCTCCAGTTCTCTTTGAAGAAGCTAACAAATCCTCCTGTCACTCAACACCCGCCTCGCCCGACTATTGGCCGAAAAGCCACGCTAAGGCCCGCCTCCTCTGAACACTGATTGGCCGCTGGCAGGGAAGAAAGCGAAGCCATCCGGGCCGTCCCACGCGACGGGAGGCTACAAAATACGATTAACGGAAACCTCGAGAGCAAAAAAAGTCAAACCAATGCGACTAATAACACCTGAAAATGAAGCTTCTCACATTGGGACCAATTTTTTTTTTTAAATGTAGAACCTACTTTTCAGGTAAATTTAACTGGAAGCGTTTTAGGAAACAAATGGAAATTTATAGCTACAGATAATCATAAATAAGTGCATTTTAGGTTTATACTTGGTGATTGTTCGTGTAAAAATAAACAACACACATGTCCTTCCGACCCAGACAGCGTGGCAAAGACAACACAACTACACACTTCCTGGTTCGTGCAAACCGTTATTCAACATCATCCAGCTGCGAGAAAAACACCAGCAGAAATATGCAAAGCACGTTTCATGCACACATGGATCCGACCGCGCACTCTGACGCGTCCACGTGCAGGTTTTTTAGCATTTTTTAAATTGGGTTGAATGTCCGCGCAGCAGCAGCGCCATGCAGCTCGATCACTTCCTGAATCCCTCCATTACTTCTCCGCGGCGGGCGCGCTCCGAAGCTTCGGTCGAGGCTGAAACAAAACATCCGGCGCGGCCGCGGTGGAACTCAAGTCGAGGTTCCGAGGACGTAAACGCATATTTACCGGCTCTGATGAGCAGATCGAGCTGGTTTTCGTGGCCCTCATGCTGCGGAGTCGTCATGTTTTTTCACCTTTGCAGATTCACATTGACTTCTCACTCCTCGGATCACTCCGCCGCTAAAGGGAAATCTCAACGAGAGAGACGCATCACCGCGACTGAGAGGCGTATCCCTCCGCCACCCACACAGGAAATCCTCCCTCCGTCGCGTAAGCAGTACGTCAAATCCAGCAACATTTTTTTTCCTCCCAACTTTATTTATATACAACAAAAAACACAAAGTAACTGGTGGATTTTAATTACTGTATGTACACATGGTACCTAAACTTCTACATAATTTTTAGATCCTATTTCTCACATCAATAACAAATGGAAAGCAAATTATTGCAGATCTTGGTCCAGAGGTAATTATTAAAATTATTTTTTTTTTAAGTTCATGAAAGTTAATAGATATCGAAAACCAGCAAAATAAAAATAATTTGGATGATCTTTTTCATTTAAAGGTCTTCATAGAAAAAACAAAACCAAGAGGTGTTAAAGGTCCACTGACATGTCATGTAAATTCCATTAAAACAAAAATAGCTAGATCAGTACTGTATAAAGTCAGGGATTTTTTAATTGATAAAGCTCTATATATGTTGTATAACACAATCATTGTTCCACATTTAATCTATTGTATTGAGGTTTGGGGAAAAGCGTGCAAAACAATTACAAAGCCTGTTTTTATTTTACAAAAGAGAGCTGTAAGAGTAATCACCAGAAAACATTTCAGTCACCCATCAAACACCTTGTTTCTTCAGCTAAATTTATTGAAATTCCAGGAATTGGTAGAATATAGTATTTTATCAGTTATGTATAGGGCTCATAATAACACATTACCTTTAAATATCCAAAGAAATTTTATAAAAAGACAAAGTTATTACAATCTCAAAG
>JBBPBX010029548.1:0-19935 GCA_038048925.1 Garcialebias charrua
GACCATAAAACTGGACCATGCCCATGGACTGGACCATAAAACTGGACCATGCCCTTGGACTGGACCATAAAACTGGACCATGCCCATGGACTGGTCCATAAAACTGGACCACGCCCATGGACTGGACCATAAAACTGGACCATGCCCATGGACTGGACCATAAAACTGGACCATGCAAATGGACTGGACCATAAAACTGGGCCATGCCCTTGGACTGGACCATAAAACTGGACCATGCCAATAGACTGGACCATAAAACTGGGCCATGCCCTGAGCCTGGACCATAAAACTGGACCATGCCCTTGGACTGGACCATAAAACTGGACCATGCCCTTGGACTGGACCATAAAACTGGACCATGCCCTGAGCCTGGACCATAAAAATGGACCATGCCCTTGGACTGGACCATAAAACTGGACAATGCCCTTGGACTGGACCATAAAACTGGGCCACGCCAATAGACTGGACCATAAAACTGGACCATGCCCTTGGACTGTACCATAAAACTGGGCCATGCCCTGAGCCTGGACCATAAAAATGGACCATGCCCATGGACTGGACCATAAAACTGGAACATGCCCATGGACTGGACCATAAAACTGGAACATGCCCATGGACTGGACCATAAAACTGGAACATGTCCATGGACTGGACCATAAAACTGGACCATGCCCATGGACTGGACTAGGGCTGAACGATTTTAGAAAATAATCTAATCGCAATTTTTTTTCTATGAATTGCGATTGCGATTTAAAATGCGGATATTTTTACTGGTTCTGTATTAATTCATATCACTAACGACGCAACTGTTTTTTTTTTAAATCAGATAATTAATGCGCTTTTTCATGAAGAACATTAGCTTGCTGAGCTAGCTGCTAACAGGGCACCGTCAACAACAGACCCGGTCACATGACCAGCTCGCGCTCTGTTTATCTCCCGCGGTCTCGGTGTTTCAGCCTCTAAGATCAGATACACGTTTAAATGAGCTAACTTACCTGAATTTATAACTTTTATGAATTCTGTCGAGCCTGGAGCAACTGTGTTGGAGCGCACAGTCTCCTCCTCCCTGCTCTCTCTCTGTTTTGCTCCGCTCAGAGCTGCGCGCGGCCAGAGCGGTTCACTACCAAATCTCGTGACCAGTCAAATCGCAGCCCGTGCGATTAGAGAATCGCGTTTTAACATATCGCGAGATAATCGCAAATGCGATTAATCGTCCACCCCTAGACTGGACCATAAAACTGGACCATGCCATGGACTGGACCATAAAACTGGACCATGCCCATGGACTGGACCGTAAAACTGGACCATGCCCATGTACTGGTCCATAAAACTGGACCATGCCCATGTACTGGTCCATAAAACTGGAACATGCCCATGGACTGGACCATAAAACTGGACCATGCCCATGGACTGGACCATAAAACTGGATCATGCCCATGGACTGGACCATAAAACTGGACCATGTCCATGGACTGGACCATAAAACTGGACCATGCCCATGGACTGGTCCATAAAACTGGACCATGCCCATGGACTGGTCCATAAAACTGGGCCATGCCCATGGACTGGTCCATAAAACTGGACCATGCCCATGGACTGGACCATAAAACTAGACCATGCCCATGGACTGGACCATAAAACTGGACCATGCCCATGGACTGGTCCATAAAACTGGACCATGCCCATGGACTGGTCCATAAAACTGGACCATGCCAATAGACTGGACCATAAAACTGGGCCATGCCCTTGGACTGGACCATAAAACTGGACCATGCCAATAGACTGGACCATAAAACTGGGCCATGCCCTTGGACTGGACCATAAAACTGGACCATGCCAATAGACTGGACCATAAAACTGGGCCATGCCCTGAGCCTGGACCATAAAACTGGACCATGACCTTGGACTGGACCATAAAACTGGACCATAGCTTTGGACTGGAACATAAAACTGGACCATGCCCATGGACAGGAATATAAAACTGGACCATGCCCTTGGACTGGAACATAAAACTGGACCATGCCCTTGGACAGGACCATAGGACTGGACCATAAAACTGGACCATGCCATTGGACAGGACCATAGGACTGGACCATAAAACTGGACCACGTCCAGCCATGCATAAGTTGACGTTTGGTTCCAAGCACTCTGATTTTTCTATAGCTTAAAGCACCTATTTATTTATTTATTTTACAATTTGCCATCACCAGCTAGTCTCCAACGGTCGCAGCTCAGCAAGATTCTAACAATAGGCCCATGAATCCATTAATCAGTGCCAGGGTTGTTATTTTTTTTTTATTTTTTTTTTTTTATAAAGTCATATTTTGGTTTCTGCTTTTTATGATTGTTGAAATGACTGTTTATTTTTATTCAATTCATTCAGTCTCATTGAGTTCGGAGAACTTATTTTCAAGAGAGACCTGTTTTAAACAAACATATAATTTACAGTCACCAATACAAAGCAATTAAAATAAAAAGTAGTGTTATAATAATTAAATCAAGGAGCCTTATAACGTGTTTGTGATTAATGTAACTCTTATGACGTGTGTCCACTTTTTGTCCAGGTCCCCGTGTAGATGAGAGCAGGATCTAAATAGGGTTTCAATCTGGTTAAATAAAACAAACCAAATAAAATTACTGTAATATGAGACTTTTTTAAAATATATTGCAACTCACAATTTGCCACACAAGTGATGAGTTTGGACTAAACTTGGATTTTTATTGTTGATGAAATTAACTTGAAGAAGAAAAATCACTTCACACCATCTTTACCAAAAGAATCAGGAGAGGAAGACATTAATAGACAGTAAGACATTGTCAAACTAAGTGGGACAAGAAGACACTGTCGGACAAAGTGAGGTATGAAGACATTAGTGGACAGAGTGAGACATGAAGACATTAGCGGACACAGTGAGGCATGAAGACATTGTTGGACAAAGTGAGGTATGAAGACATTAGTGGACAGAGTGAGACATGAAGACATTAGTGGACAGAGTGAGACAAGAAGACATTGTTGGACAAAGTGAGACACAAAGACATTAGCTGACTGAGACATGAAGACATTGTTGGACAGTAAGACATGAAGACAATATCAGACAGACATGAAAGTATTTTTGGACAGAGTGAGACATGAAGACATTAGTGGACAGAGTGAGACATGAAGACATTAGTGGACAGAGTGAGACATGAAGACATTAGGGGACAGAGTGAGACATGAAGATATTGTTGGACAAAGTGAGACACAAAGACATTAGCTGACTGAGACATGAAGACATTGTTGGACAGTAAGACATGAAGACAATATCAGACAGACATGAAAGCATTTTTGGACAGAGCGAGACATGAAGACATTAGTGGAAAGAGTGAGACATGAAGACATTAGCAGACAGAGTGAGAAATGAAGACATTTTTGGACAAAGTGAGACACAAAGACATTAGCTGACTGAGACTGAGACATGAAGACATTGTTGGACAGTAAGACATGAAGACAATATCAGACAGACATGAAGACAATATCAGACAGACATGAAAGTATTTTTGGACAGAGTGAGACATGAAGACATTAGTGGACAGAGTGAGACATGAAGACATTAGGGGACAGAGTGAGACATGAAGATATTAGCTGACTGAGACATGAAGACATTGTTGGACAGTAAGACATGAAGACAATATCAGACAGACATGAATGCATTTTTGGACAGAGTGAGACATGAAGACATTAGTGGACAGAGTGAGACATGAAGACATTAGGGGACAGAGTGAGACATGAAGATATTCTTGGACAAAGTGAGACACAAAGACATTAGCTGACTGAGACATGAAGACATTGTTGGACAGTAAGACATGAAGACAATATCAGACAGACATGAAAGCATTTTTGGACAGAGCGAGACATGAAGACATTAGTGGAAAGAGTGAGACATGAAGACATTAGTGGAAAGAGTGAGACATGAAGACATTAGCGGACAGAGTGAGAAATGAAGACATTGTTGGACAAAGTGAGACACAAAGACATTAGCTGACTGAGACTGAGACATGAAGACATTGTTGGACAGTAAGACATGAAGACAATATCAGACAGACATGAAGACAATATCAGACAGACATGAAAGTATTTTTGGACAGAGTGAGACATGAAGACATTAGTGGACAGAGTGAGACATGAAGACATTAGGGGACAGAGTGAGACATGAAGATATTCTTGGACAAAGTGAGACACAAAGACATTAGCTGACTGAGACATGACGACATTGTTGGACAGTAAGACATGAAGACAATATCAGACAGACATGAAAGCATTAGTGGACAGAGTGAGACATGAAGACATTGTTGGACAAAGTGAGACACAAAGACATTAGCTGACTGAGACATGAAGATATTGTTGGACAGTAAGACATGAAGACAATATCAGACAGACAGACATGAAAGTATTTTTGGACAGAGTGAGACATGAAGACATTGTTGGACAGTAAGACATGAAGACAATATCAGACAGACATGAAAGCATTAGTGGACAGAGTGAGACATGAAGACATTGTTGGACAAAGTGAGACACAAAGACATTAGCTGACTGAGACATGAAGACATTGTTGGACAGTAAGACATGAAGACAATATCAGACAGACATGAAAGCATTTTTGGACAGAGTGAGACATGAAGACATTGTTGGACAAAGTGAGACATGAAGATGTTATCAGACAAAGCAGAAATGCTGCTGACACCAACGTCTTCATGTCCCACTCTGTCCATCTACGTCTTCATGTCCCACTCTGTCCATCTACATCTTCATGTCCCACTCTGTCCATCTACATCTTCATGTCCCACTCTGTCCATCTACGTCTTCATGTCCCGCTCTGTCCATCTACGTCTTCATGTCCCACTCTGTCCATCTACGTCTTCATGTCCCACTCTGTCCATCTACGTCTTCATGTCCCACTCTGTCCATCTACGTCTTCATGTCCCACTCTGTCCATCTACGTCTTCATGTCCACTCTGTCCATCTACGTCTTCATGTCCCACTCTGTCCATCTACGTCTTCAAGTCCCACTATGTCCATCTACGTCTTCATGTCCCACTCTGTCCATCTACGTCTTCATGTCTCAAACATTTGGGGGGTGTTGTCTGGAAGACCAGGTTTAGAGCGAGCTTCAGGTCAACAAGTTTACATTCAAATGAGGAACTAGTTCATTTACCGGTTCAGGCTTCAGATCTGTGGAGCTCCAGCGACATGAAGCGCCTCACTTTCCTACAGACACACAAAATGATTTTTATTATAAATACAGATTATACAGATTTTATTATCTGATAAAAGTTTACTCCAAATATTCATACGTGAAACTGAATAAATCAGAAGAACCTGGAGTTTATGTTAAAAACATGAGGCGTGGGGCTCTGACTGGGTCACCATTCTGAGAAGATTTTAAAAATTTATCTACCAGTAAAAAGTCCTTAACCAAACTAGAACGTAGTAAAAAATTAAAATAAATTAAGAAATCAACTATAACAATGGCATGAGGCTGCTCCTCAAAGTGCCCAGATGGAGCAGTGCTAGCCATATGTTTGTACATAATGCTGTTCCCACATGTGCTGCTGTGCTCAGGAATCTTATGTATAAATGCATGTGTAGATTGTCTGTGTCATGCAATAATATAATTGCAAATCTAGTAAATCCTACTTTTAGTGCAGTGAGATTTTGCTCAAGATTGTGGAATCATTGGCGCCATCATTTATTTGTAACTTAGTGAATTATCTGTCTTTTATTACTTTATTTTAATTGTTTTTTATGGATTTTTTATGTATTTTTATGGACCTTTTTTGTGTCTGAAATAAAGTTTGATTGATTGATTGATTGATTATACTGTTTGTGTTATTTTCTTTTTGACAAAAAAAAAAAAAAACTTTGGTCCAAATTTTTCCTGTACATCGTGTTGTATATATCGTGATATATATCGTTATCGTGATATAAAAAAGTCCATATCGTGATATATGATTTTTTTCCATATCGCCCAGCACTAATACTGCCACACTACTGCTACTGGACAAAAACTTGATTACCGTATTTTCCGGTGTATAGGTCGCACCTTTTTATGGTTTTTTCAAGGCCTGCGACCTATACACCAGTGCGACCTGTATATGGCTTGTTATCACTTTCGGTGAAACAAATTTCTAAATCCAGCTCATTTCACAATTATGTTCATTTATTAAGGAATAGTTCAGCTCAGACACATATTTGCTATAATTTTTATCAAACAAATAATTGTTTTTAAGTGTTAATCTTCTTAAAAGCCTTGCTGTGCGCTCCTGTGGCAGACATTTGCAGCAGAGCTAAACGTGGGTGCGACCTATACACCAGTGCGACCTATCTAGGGATTTTTCCAGTCTATTGGTGATAATTGGATGGTGCGACCTATACACCGGTGCGACCTATACACCAGAAAATACGGTAGTTAGATTGTAAACGGTCTGTTGCTGCTTATTGTTCTGGTTCTGACTGTTATTGTATTTAATAAGGCTGCACGATTAATCGCATTTGCGATTATCTCGCAATATGTTAAAACGCGATTCACTAATCGCACGGGCTGCAATTTGACTGGTCACGTGACTTGGGAGTGAGCCGCTCTTGCCGCGCGCAGCTCTGAGCGGAGCAAAGCAGAGCAGAGCAGGGAGGAGGAGACCGTGCGCTCCTTCTTTCCTATCTGTCCAACGTGTCGTCTTAATTTCTCAAACATTCTTCGCTACTTCCCGTTTGTCTCGTCTTTCCTTATTTTATTCCTTTCCAACTTTACTCTTCTTTCCTTCTGTTCACAGTCTTTCTATTTGTTTTTCCCCTCATTTCATTCTTATCTATCTATTCCTCATCATATTTTCTTCCATTTTGTCTTTTCTTTACAATTTTTTTCCAAACAATCTCATTTTTCCTAATATCCAAATGCATTTTGTTAAAAGACAAAGTTGTTATAATCTTAAGGGGACAGAGATGTTTGTAAAACCACAATTCAGAACTAGTTTGAAGGGACGTTCTACCTCAATCCAGGGAATTAGATTATGGAATGGCTTGGAGAATGTAGTTAAAAATGCCAAGTCAATGTTTACATTTAAGAAAATGATCAAAATGAATTTGTTAAAAAAATATATGAAATGAGCGTAATGTGTATTGTATTAGTTAGAAAATTAGAAAGAGTTAGTCATTTTGTACTGTTGGTTGAAGATTATTATTGTTTAATCTGATTGTTGGAAAAAAGGGGCAGATATAATAAGATTTATTCTTCTTTCTGCTACCTTTCATTTTTTTATATTTTGTACATTATCATTTATGGGATTGTCTTGTATTGTGTTTCTTTTGTAAAAAAAAACGAACAAATTTAATAAACAAACATTTTTCCTTTCTTTCGTGCTCTTGTCATCTTTCCTATCAATCGATTTCCTTTCCATTTGTTATCCTTTCTCTTCTTCTTTCATATAACTATCCTTTTCTCCCCATCTTTCTCTTTCAAGCCTTCTTTCATTTCTTTCTCATCTTTTCATCCTTTCCAGCTTTCCTCTTATCCTCACAGCTTCATATTTTTCCTTCCTTGCCTGATTTTATTATTTCCTTCTCATCTTTTCGTTCCTCCTTTCCTTCCTTGCCACAGTTCCTTCTTACTATTTACAACGTCACTAAGTTTCTTGGAGATTTTCTGCACACCAGAACAAGGTTTTCCTCAAAGTCAGAAGCTTCTGCTAAAATATGAAAAATGGACAAGCAAAATGTTATTTCCCCCAAAAATATATTTATTTTAGGGCTCTGGAGTGGTTTTGTATTTGCGATCCTAATCTTGGAGAGAAATGTTTCTGTGCACCACACAGTGGTTATAAAAACAATCCGTCCAAGATAAATTCATGTTCCCAAGAACAATTTAAAACCTCATCTAAAACCAGTTTTTATCATTTCAGGGCATCTGCAGTTCAAGGTTCTTTATTGTCATTCACATCACATGTGGGACATGAGGTGGAACGAAATTGTGCACTCAAGGTCCCAGTTGCATCCAAAAATAGCAAAAATATAAAGTATAAAAAAGAAACTGTGTACAAGGATCTAAGATGTATGCTAAACAATAATAATGTAATATAATACGGTGTATTAAACAGCAGCCTGAACATGAGTCTGTTGTGAGCAGATGAGTATGAATGCAGCAGCTTAAAGGCAAGAAATCAGCAGCACAGATGAAGTGACAAATCTCCAGTTAAAATGGAACTACAGTGATTCTCCTGGTTAGAGATTCATGAGTAACAGCCTCAGGGTAGAAGCTGTTCCTCAGTCTAGTGGTTCTAAACTTAATGCTCCTCAACCTCCTTCCTGAGGGGAGTGGGGCAAAAAGTGTGCGCTGGATGAGTGTGGTCCTTCATGATGCAGGTGGCTCTCTGCATCTGGAGGTGTAAATGTCTGTGATGGTGGGGAGACTGACTCCAACATCTTCTGTGCAGCCTTCACCACTCTCTGCAAAGCTTTTCTTTCTGCAGCTGTGCAGCCTCCATGCCACACGTTGATGCTGGAGCACAGGATGCTCTCCACTGCACACCTGTAGGAGGAGGTGAGGACTGAGCTTCTCAGACCAGCTCGTCTCAGCCGCCTGATGTCTGATTTTTTTCCCCCATTTACCCTTTATTTATCCAGGTAGTCTCATTGAGCCACGATAACTCATTTTCAAGAGAGACCTGTTTTAGGGAGCAGATGGTGCGGCTCACCTCACTGTGAAATGGTAGCTCCGCCCAAAAGACGAAATTCAAAAAATGCAACAAAGTGGGAGTGTCAACAGACACCGTCTAAAGGAGGGGGAGGCGGGTGGGGGTTGAGCGAGGAGGTGTGGCCAGGACGAGAGACCGTTATTGTTTCTGAATGTTAAAATTACATTAGTAATAAACAACAAGCAACAACAAAGAATTATTATGTACTCACCCGATCTATCCGAAACAAAAGGCGTTTAAAAAAAAGAAAATAATACAAGGTATGCCGTGACCGGGGTTCGAACCTGGGTCTGTCGGATCCCAAACCCACACCTACACCATTGCCCTATTGTGGCATTTATGCATCACTCGTCCATCGCAATATAAGAAAACAAATACAACCACATAGTTTCGATGTAGTGAAAAGTATTCCTAAAATAAATAAGTTAAAATATACAAATAACTAGTGCCATTCCGAAAACTATAATATGCTTCTTTGCAGTACTTTTCCGAAGTGCAATGAATGTACCACTTCCATATAAGGTATGAACTGCAGCGCGGACCTTCTCATCTCTGCAGGGGATTGGCTCTGCTTGAACCACCTTTGTGACGACAGAGTGCGAAAACACGTCGCAGTGCGAATCGTAGACCAATCAGAAAATTAAGAAGTAATTCCCCAGTTCAACCCATAGGACTACCGTAAACACGTTTTTAGACCAAATATTGCTGATTTAAACAAATACGCACAAATATGTGAAAATTAACACAGACATAGTAATATAAAACATTTTAAACACATTCTAGGGAGTTTATCAGCTAAAAAAAAGTTAATTTTGAGTTTAGTCGCTCTTTAAGGGCCTTGCTCAGGGGCACAGAGTAGGGCGAATAAGGGTGGAGGCAGGCGTGGGTATTTCACCTTTTTCCATCCACATTTTTTGATGTTGTCTGTACCGGGGCTTGAACCGGCGATCTTCCGATCACAGGCCCACCATCTCTAACCTCTGCGCCACCACTCCCTCTTTTACATCTGAGGTTCGTGTTTCATGAGTCACGAATCTTGTGAACACGTTGATACATTTATTAACACAAATGAGTTGCTTGTTGATTAAATCACTTAAGTCAAGAAACGATTCTCCTTAACGAGCTGCGGCGTTCAGCTGAAAGCTAACGAGTTTGTGATCAACGGTATTGATTAATGTGTTGCTTTTCCCTCCATCTACTTGTGGCGCTTCATAAAACACACTCCAGTCTCTTTAATGCAACAACTCAGTGATTTTATTTTATTATTATTTTTTGTCTTGATTGTGCAGCAACTGAAAAAGAGCATTTCACTTTCACCACTGAGACGAGGCGAGGATTTAAGAGAGGAGAGGATGCTGGGAGGATTTTTCAGCCCAACTCTCTTTAATTAACTGGATATTTTTCAATCACACGGCCATCTGCCCATCAAACCCAGATGTGCCCAGCACTAAATACCTCGTGTGCTGCTGCGCATGAGCGTCCTTGAGACTCGATAAACTCGAGTTGAGTCGCAGCTGTGCATAATATTAGCCTGAAAGTCAATTTGTAAAGTCAAAGTGAATTCTTGAACAAAGCACGATAATCTAGCTGGGAAGAAGAGAAAGTAAACAAATGCCCTCCTGATGGCCTTAACAACCAGTTTTAATGTCATCTTCCTTCAGTTGTTGCAACGTGACGTAAACTCAAAGTTTGCTCATCGCTGCTGGACGTGGTTGCATGAGAGAGCAGCGAAGTGAAAATGTGAAACAGCTAAATGTTATTCTGAGACAATCCCAGAGGTTGAACCCCTCAGAGCTGTCGGCGTTAATCACAGCCCTCTGCTCGGCTCGTTCACATAAAAACTGAAGATAAACAATCACCAGGAGAATCAACCACTGCAGCTTCTTATGACTGGATAAAGACGACCGTTTCATCCGTTCGCCTGCAATTAAAGTTAAAAACAGCGTGGTGGACATTAAGTGCTTCCAAAAACAACTTTATATCGACAACAACAAAAGGTTGTTTGTTAGGACTGTGCAAAATAATTAAAGATTAATGCAGCAAGAAAAACTCCTGTTAAACAGCTTCTGCAGTTTTCTGTGAACTTAAAAAACATTTAGGCTTGTTTTCATGCCAAACGCTGACCCTCCTGCTGCCCTTTGGTCAAAAAGACTCGAGGCCTCCGGTTTAAAACAGAGTCTTCATGGATCAGACCTTTGGTTGTTTAAAGTGATTTTAAAATAATGTTGGATTAAACTGGATTGTTCTGACCCAAGGGCAGCAGGAGGGTGAAGCCTATTTACCAACATACTATATGTACATACCGTAATAAAGATAAACGGTTTTGTTTCCAGTATACTAAACTTGCAGTTAGAGCTTTGAGATTTCAAAATAAAAAACTTAAAACGTGATTTTTCACAATAGTTTCCATTTTTAAATAAAGGACGTTTTCAGCTTAAATTTTTCCAAATTATTTTCTTTTTTTTTTTTTTTTTTACAATTCTTTTTACTGTTAAAAAAATTTTGAAACCAAATTTTGGCACAGCCATTTACGGTATTTATTTTTTCTGTATGGTTCAAGCACATAAAAAAATAACAAAAGTCCAAAAGTAAGAAACAAACAAAACATTTAAACACAAAAACAAAATGTTCCAGTTTCTTTAATGGTTTATAATTCAATTTTCAAAACAAATGGACATATATTTCTTTAAACCCTGTTACTATTTAAATAACAGAATAAACGTGTTGGAATAGGGACATCTCCACTTTTGTTATTTTACGTGTTGGACCGTGATAAAATGGGGGCTCGTCCGGGATCGGAGTACAAAAATGCATCTAAAAAAACGTTTATAATGAGATGAACAACTAAATAAATTAGGTTGTTACTCTGACTTCTTCACGTTTTGCTTAAATGTGACTGTACTCACAACACGTTTATAGCGCCCCCATTTTTCCACAAACTGTTGTTGTTGCCAAACAAAAGGTTCAGATTTTGACGTGCAATAATTTTAGTTTGTGTGGCAAGAACACAAAATTTATGTCAATGAGATAAACACTTTCCAGCTTGTGAGTTAAGATGCTCTTGACCTAGAACCTCCTGGGGGGAGGCTGGCGGCTGGAAATCCAATAAAAGACACGTTAACGTGTGCATTCTTGGAATGCCACTCCCCTGTAATATTGGCGCCTGTATCAGATGACTGCTGCTGACAGAAAGAGGGTGTCAAGCCACAAGAGCAAAGTAAACATGTACACATAAAAACACCCTGAAATAAAATACCGGCAGAGGGCTAAAAGAAAGATTAAGGTTAACCATGTGCACACTGAAACTGCTTTACGGGGGGGAACCACCGCTGACTGCAGTGATGTGATGTGCAGAATGATGCACATTTGCTTCTGTGATAGTTTATTACACTTCAGGTCTTTTAAATCAACTAAATGCTGGAGCGGTAGGAGGAGAGGAGCCGTGTAAATCAGTTTAGCTGGCTCTTTTTATCTGAGAAACGCCAGCCATGGCAGCAGATGACAGCTGAGCCTCGCCTGCCTTTTCCGTGGCTCAAAGCCGCTGCCTCATTGAACAGCAGGGAGGAATGAAGAACAGAGGTATAATGAGGACAACAGCACAATGATGAAACATAAGGAAACCACTGTACTAAAACAATCCTCAAACTTACATCATACTGTTACCAACTAAGTACTTAATGCACTGGTTGTTGGACCAGTTATTTGGTGACTGATATCATAATGATAATGTCAGGACAGACTAAGTGCCAAACTTATTTTAATCCACTTGGACAGGGAATAAGTTTACTTCCAGTCAACACTTTTGCAGTTTTCAGCAAAGTTAGGTAATGCTTGGTGTAAACATTGTAAAAAAAAAATGACGCGCAACAAAATGGCTCACAATGAAAAATCATTAATTATTGGGTTTTCAAGACGATATGTAGTTTGTTGAAATTTGTCAACTTATCCCATGGCAACAAACTACCGGTAGTTTTATTTACGAGCGCACCGGTTTGTGAGTGCCGTCACCAAGAATTCTGCCATCTCCGTATTCTACAGTTTGTTCAGATTTGGGTCACAGAGGCAACAGTTCCAGCAGAGAAACCCAGACCTCCCTCTACCCTCTTCTCCTGCTCCCCACGGAGTTCTCGGACCAGAGAAGATAATCCCTCCAGTGAGTTCTGGGTCTTCCCCGGGTCTCTTACAAGTGGATTATGTTTGGAAAACTCCAAAGGAAGGTTTCCAGAAGGATCTTAATCAGGTCTGAACAACGGTTAGACTTTCAGCCGTATATTAAACAAGAGAACAGCATACGGCACGTTGTACACCTTTCGACAAGCTTTCTATAGCAAAGGCCTGGACAAGCAAAGCCTTCGATCTTGATGTGACCTTGGGTCTGGGGTGAAGAAAAGTGTACCTTACACTCCATCTAAAGAAGATGCATGTGTGCATGAAGTTTCATTCAATTATCTTGAGCAGATCACAAGTTAAAGCACAGACAAGAGGAAGTTTACAGATGTTCATACAGAGACTATACCACAATCCTCAAGCTTCAAAATGACACCAATCATTATACAAAGGGATTGCCATGTGCTATGACAGCCGGCAGAGAAAAACTGTCAATTTCAGTGTTATGTCTGAAGTCAGAGTCAGAGTCAGAGTCAGAGAGAATTTATTGTCATTTGCACCGCATGTAGTACATGTGTTGAAAACGAGATTATGTACACAGGGTCCCAGTTACATCCAACAACAAATGCAAGAGAAATACAATAATAACATCTAGGATTAACTAAGAGAGACATCAGCTAGTAATACACTAAGCCCTAATGTAGTAGAAAAACATCATTATAAACAGCAGCACGAACATGAGCAGATGGTCACAGATGAACGCAGCAACAAGAAACAGATCAGTATCAGTATGATGTGACATTTTGCAGTGTTTATTCTTATTATTTATTTATTCATGAGTCTGACAGCCTCAGGGTAGAAGCTGTTTCTCAGTCTAGTGGTTCTACATTTGATGCTCCTCAACCTCCGTCCCGAGGGGAGTGGTGCAAAGAGTGAGTGTGCTGGGTGAGTGAGGTCTTTCATGATGCAGGTGGCTCTTTTTCTGCATCTGGAGGTGTAAATGTCTGTGATGGTGGGGAGACTGACTCCCACAGACTTCTGTGCAGCCTTCACCACTCTCTGCAGAGCTTTTCTCTCTGCAACTGTGCAGCCTCCATGCCACACGTTGATGCTGGAGCACAGGACGCTCTCCACTGCACACCTGTAGAACGAGGTGAGGACTGGGCTTCTCAGACCGGCTCGTCTCAGCCGTCTGAGGAAGTAGAGTCTCTGATGACCTTTCTTGATCAGGCTGGTGGTGTTATTGCTCCAGCTGAGGTTATCATTCAAGTGTACACCCAGGTACTTGTAGCTGGAGACCACCTCCACCGCAGATCCACCTATATACAGTGGGGTGTGGGTGTGTTTGTTCCTTCTGAAGTCCACAATCATCTCCTTCGTCTTCTTCACATTCATGTGAAGGTTGTTCTCTTTGCACCAGCTCTCCAGATGCTCCACCTCCTGTCTGTAGCTGGATTCATCATTATCTGTGATGCATCCCACCACAGCTGTATCATCTGCAAACTTAACAATATGACAGCCTGGATGTGTGGCTGTACAATCATATGTGAGCAGAGTGAACAGAAGAGGGCTCAGCACACATCCCTGAGGAGAGCCAGTGCTGAGGGTGATGGTGGAGGAGGAGAAGTTGTGGATCTTCACGGACTGTGGTCTGTCTGTTAAGAAGTCTAGACCCAGTTACAAATAGAGGGGCTTAGTCCAAGTGTGGATAGTTTGTCTATCAGAGTTTGGGGGATCATGGTGTTGAAGGCAGATGTGAAGTCCACAAAGAGCAGACGCACGTATGAGTCCTTCTGATCCAGGTGGGTGAGAGCAGTGTGGACCACGGAGGAGATGGCGTCCTCTGTTGATCGGTTCTCACGGTATGCATATTGATGAGGGTCCTCGTTGATGTTGACGGTTGTCTTGATGTGGGACATGACCAGTTTCTCAAAACATTTAGCGACTATCGGGGTGAGAGCCACCGGTCTGTAGTCATTCAGACCAGTCACTGTGGAGCTTTTTGGGACTGGGATGATGGTGGCGGTCTTCAGGCAGGTGGGAACTGACTCCAGTGCAAGTGAGGTGGTGAAGATGTCAGCCAGCACCTCACAGAGCTGGTCCGCACATTCCTTCAGAACTTTCCCTGGGATGTTGTCTGGACCCGTAGCTTTATGAGGGTTGATCCTTCTGAGACTGCCTCTCACTTCTGCTGCGGTCACTTCTGCTGAAGACATACTTGTTAAAAAACTTTGATTTTAAGGTAGATTAGGTGGATTATATACTATTTTAGTTATAGCACTTTGAGATTTTTATTAGCACTTTGAGGTTTTTATTAATGAAAAGTGCATATTATTATTAGTTAGTAGGACTGCTGGATGGTGTCTTAATGGACGCTAGACGCTAAACTCAATTACAGCAAAACTAATAGTTTTACATGAATTTTGCACTGTAGCCTCTCATTCAGACTCATGTTGACCCAACGGTCACATATCCTATTTGCTAAGATTTAACTCTTTGTTTCTTAGATTTAAATGAAAACATGAAAAACATTTAGCATAAACCTGACTACAGGTCAATGAAGAGAATAGTACAGTACATGTTTCTGAAATGGTATGAATTGCTGTCGTAGTGGGGGAATATACTTGTATTTCTAATTATAAATTAAAATGTCAAAATAAAGAGTTTCAAAATAAATGTTATTAACATTTGAATTATAAAACCCAGCTACATTTATGAGCTATAATTACAGAAAAAACAGCCTTAGTGAAACTACCAGAGCCAACATTTCATATAATGATTTTCTAAATAGTTTCTGAAATTTAACTCACCCACACCCCTCCACCACCACCAGCACCAGCACCACCACTGCTACTTTTGGGAGCAGATAACTCTGAATATCCCCTGCTGGCTGACTCTTTGATTAAGTATTGGGTCAGGCTGACCCAGGCTTGCAGGGGTTCTTGGTGAAGCTGAATTTTAAGTCAACCATAGAGCTGAAGAACAAAACTAACAGTCTGTCTTTAAAAAATTCAAAGACAGGACTTTATGTGATACTCAGTGGGAGAATAGTAAACCAGTACACTTTTATTTGGGTGTGAACAAGTTTCCAAACATCTCCCTGAAAGCTTTAAAGGAGAGTCTGAAAATAGCTCCTTGTGAAATGTGTCCCATTCATCATGTCATCTTGTAACTGTAATTTTCTATTCCAGCTCCATGAGTCATTGTTCTGCCGTCAACTTTCTGCAAGTCGGCGGGTCAACTCCTAGTCAAGTTCCCTTCATGCATTTCTTTAGCATCTCTGCAAGGAGCCATACAGTACGGTGGCCCTGAGGTGTCAATGAACAACATCTGGAAAAATGGAATTACATTTGAAAATATGAAATCACATTAAGCCGAAGCAGAAGTGGCCGAAGCAGAAGTGGCCGAAGCGGAAGTGGCCGAAGCGAAAGTGGCCAGAATCGCAATTGAAAAATCGGAAAATATGAAATCGCATTAAGCCAAAGCAGAAGTAGCGGAAGGGAAAGTAGCCGAAGCAGAAGTGGCCAAAGCGGAAGTAGCCAAAGCGGAAGTGGCGGGATCACGTTTGAAAAAAATGAATTACATTAAGCCAAAGCAGAAGTAGCCGAAGCGAAAGTAGCCGAAGCAGAAGTGGCCAAAGCAGAAGTGGCCAAAGCAGAAGTGGATGGAATCACATTTGAAAAAATGGGATCACATTAAGCCAGAGCAAAAGTAGCCAAAGTGAAAGTAGCCGAAGCAAAAGTAGAGAAAGTAGCCAAAGTAAAAGTAGCCAAATCGCAAGTAGCCAAAGCAAAAGTGGCCAAATCGCAAGTAGCCAAAGCAGAAGTGGCCGGAATCATATTTGAAAAAACAGAATTACATTAAATCAAAGCGGAAGTGGCCAAAGCAGAAGTGGCCAAAGCAGAAGTGGATGGAATCACATTTGAAAAAATGGGATCACATTAAGCCAGAGCAAAAGTAGCCAAAGTGAAAGTAACCAAAGCAAAAGTAGCCAAAGCAAAAGTAACCAAAGCAATAGTAGCCAAAGTGAAAGTAGCTAAAGCAGAAGTGGACGAATCTCAAGTAGCCAAAGCAGAAGTGGCCGGAATCATATTTGAAAAAAACAATTACATTAAGCAAAAGTGGAAGTGGCCAAAGCGGAAGTAGCCAAAGTGGAAGTGGCCGTAATCACATTTGAAAAAACTGGATTGCATTAAGCCAAAGTGGAAGTAGCCAAAGCAGAAGTGGCCGGAATCACGTTTGAAAAAACAGAATTAAAAACTGAATTACATTAATCCAGTTTTTTCAATTGTACTGTAATTCCATTTTTTAATGTTCATTTACACCTCCGGGCCACTGTAATAAGCAACGATGTAGCATCATTAGCGGCATGTTTCCCTACGTCTCTGTGGCAGAAGGGCGGGAAGATTATTTTCACTGTTCCTAAATAAAGGATTAATCTAAAGTGGCGTTTACTAAAAAGAAGTGTTTTTACTTCTAAACTCGTTTCGTGTTATCTACCCTGAGTGTTTTCCTCGTCACAGTGTCAGTGGTGCGGTTTGCACCGTGGGGTTAATCCACTGTGGCACAGAAAAGTCTTCACAGGTCTGCGCCGGCCGTGGAAGCCTCGCAGACGACAGACTTCCTTTCACAACCAATTCAGAGCCAAGAAGAGCGTGGAAAAGATAAGCTGCGAACACACACACACACCGGCATCTGTGTAAATACCATCACACACACACACACACTCACCTCTGTGTAAATATCATACCTGCATCCCTCACACACACACACAAACATCAACCAACCAAATACTTACAAAACCCCTAAAGAGACCTCAGCGGCATACCAAGACCACCACACACCAACCAAAACCCACACACACACACACACACACCTCTTTGTAGACAGGAATTTGTTGGGACATAATTACAATGTGGCGTCTGCGCAGCATCCGACTCAGATCCAGAGGTTGTTTTTATACGGCAGGTCTTTGAAGACCTGCTTCACAAAAGCAGACTGCACACAAAGACTAAAGCGCAACGCTTCTTTGGAGTATCGATAACATTTTTCTCCCCGTAGTTTCATTATGGAAATCGATGCAGCACATAATGATAAAGTTCTGCTGTGGATCTGAGAGTAATTCTCACTTTTCATCTGCACCGTGAGGACTCTTGCAGCTCTGAACAGCATGCGAATTGGAAGGGAAAGCCTTAAAATGTGACAGTGATGCATTGCAGCTCGGCAGCGTTTCCCTTAGCAGCTTTCTTTAATATGATGCTTCAGATAGCTGCGGGAGGAACGGGTTGGAGAACAAAGACGACTGATGATATGCAACAGATACCAGATTGCGTCGAGTTGCAGTTCATCCTGATCACACGGGTCACTGGCGTCAAAAGACGCAACCAAACCCAACCAGTAAACCACCAACAACTAACCACAGCTCTGCAGAATGTTCTAACATTTTGGTAAACCTCCTACAAAGGTCTGTTTTTTAACCTGAGCAACACAAAACAATTGTTATATTTCATGCAGGCTGTCGCCCTTTAAGCCACGCCCTAGTGGGTTTTACCCGCGCTTCGCGCCAATCACTGAAGACTTGTAGTCCACGCCCACCTGCCGTGGGCCCCGCCTCGGTCTGCTATTTATTCTGTTGCTGACCGAGAATCGGCTCCCAAAAAAATTTTCACGTCTATCACTAATGAAGATTTTGTTCCACGAATCAACATCTACTGGAAGGACTATGCTGTTTACGCTTCAAAATGTGCTGCTTTTCAGCGCTGCTGCGTGGAGACACATTTAGACCCATGTTCACGTCACTGGGTCCAATTTTGTCTTTCTTACAACTATTGCTAGACAGACATTTGGTTTTCAGCACCATTAACATATGCTGCAGCAATTTCTTCATGTCATGAGGGGTTTCATGATAAAACAGTGTTTTTTCATCCCCTATTGAAAGGTTTTTTGGAGGATGCTCGCCGTCTTAGGCCGGGCCTTGGCTCCTCATTGAGACCTGTTTACGGTGTTAAACACACTAACTAAGGATCCTTTTGAGCCACTAAATGAGGTTCCACCAAAGTTTCGGTCATTTAAACGGCTCTGTTGTTGGCTCTTACGTCAACTAAAAGAGTGAGTGACCTTTCTGGACTGTCTGTTTCTCCTTCCTTCTTAAAGATACAAGGAGATGGGAGTTCTGCTGAACTTAGGCCTAATCCAGCATTCATACATAAGGTCATAACGTCTTCATTCCAGTCCTGGATCATCACACTGGACGGGTTTTTGCCTTCCTCCTCACTCTAAACCAGAGGAGGAGCAGCTACATTTGCTTTGCCCGGTTCGAGCTCTCAGATGTTATGTAGAACTCACATAGCAATACGTAAATCTGAAAAGCTCTTTGTACTTTTCACAGAAGGCTCTCGGGGTCATCCTTTGACCCCTCAGCGGTTGTCGCATTGGTTGTGTGAGGCCATCTTCCAGACTTACAGTTCTGCTGGCCTTCAGCATCCCGAGGGCATTTAAGCTCATCCCACTCGAGAGGTGGCGACTTCCACTGCCTTGTTCAACGGTCTGTCGGTACAGGATATCTGCTCTGCAGCTTCCTGGTCGTCAGTAACTCCTCTTATCCGTTTTTTATCTGCGAGATGTCTCCAGCTCCTCTTTGACATTTTCTGTTCTCCGGGTCGCAGCAGAGTAAAAACTTGTCATTATCAATAACATTATTGGTTAAATGACACAGTCGTTTCTGTCTTTATTGATGGGCGATTCCGTACAGCTGAGTCAGTCAAGCGTGTGGTTCTTGCTTCTGACTCTGTTTTTCTACTGATGTTGTTTTTCACCATCAGTATCAGGTTGCACACCTGCTAGTACCTTCAGTGAGGGTGGCGGTTGCCAGGTTGTTGGTTCCAGTCAGACCCAGTGAGGCATGGACCATATCCTGCTTCGCCTTTAACCCACTAGGGCGTGGCTTAAAGGGCGACAGCCTGCATGAAATATAACGTTGGTTACGTACTGTAACCCCAGATTACTGTATATGAATGCAGGCGGAGCCCTTTAAGCCCCTGGGCTTTGGTTTTTATGGGGCATGGGCTTTGTGCCCCATTAGAGCAGTTGGTCCTCACAACTCAT
>JBBPBX010029548.1:20278-35808 GCA_038048925.1 Garcialebias charrua
GGATTATGGGATGGTTTGGAGAATTAAGTTAAAAATGCCAAGTCAATGTGTACATTCAAGAAAATGATCAACACTAAATTGTAAAAAATATATATATGAAGTAGCGTAATGTGTATTGTATTAGTTAGAAATTTAGAAAGAGTTATTCATTTTGTTCTGTTACTGTAAGATTATTATTGTTTGAACTGATAGTTTGAAAAAAGGGGCAGATATACTGTAACAAGATTTTTTCTTCTACCTTTCTTTTTTTTATGTTTTGTACGTTATCATTTATGGGATTGTTATGTATTATGCTTTTTGTAAAAAAATGAACAAATTTTACAAATAAAAATAATTTACGAACCCCACCCGACCTGACGAATTAACAGTTATTACAGGTCCGAACCCAGGAAAAACAGACATATGTTAGTTATTAACGGTCGTGGACGCGCAGCTGAATAAATGCGGCAGAAGATTTGGAGCTGAGAGGTCTTTGTCCTTTTATGGTAATAACAAAGCATTTAACCCCCATTTCTGGCTACATTCTTCTGAATTATTGAGACACGCGGACAGCTCCTCTGACATACCCGTCTGCTTTGAGAGATACCTCTCGTCGTGGACGTGCAGCTGAATAAACGCGGCAGAAGATTTGGAGTTGACAGTGTTTGTCCTTTCATGACCATAAAAATGCTTTAAAACCCAGTTTCTGCCTGCACTCTTCTGAATTATTGAGACACGTGGACAGCTGTGACACGCGTTTGCTTTGGGATCTCACCTGTTTGGGTCATCTGCTGCACGCATCTGCTGAGTGCAGAGGCAGGATGAACGTCCATTTGGGCGATGGATCGCTGCCTGGCAGTATAGTCAGCTTAACTGAACTTTTTACTTATTTTAAGGCCAGTCAGCTCGCAGTGAAATGGCTGCGTGTGGCTGGTGGAAGTATGGCAGGTCATGTCATCATATACAGTAATTGGATTGCGGCTGATCCTGAACTAATTAAAAAGACAGAGACAGGCACGCCCCACCCATTAATCACATTATAACGGCCTAGCCCTAATCCAGGTCAGTCCAGGCCGGGTTTTGGGTTCGGGTTAGAAATGACAGCTTTACACTGGATTGGCAGACTGGGGTGATGGTTCCACTCTTCAAAAATGGGGACCAGAGGGTGTGCTCTAATTACAGGGGCATCACCCTCCTTAGCCTCCCTGGTGAGGGCTATTCAGGGGTACTGGAGAAGCGAGTCTGATTGTTGGTCGAACCTCAGATCCAAGAGGATCCGTATAGGTTTTGTCCTGGCAATGGAACACTGAACCAGCTCTTCACCCTCACTAGGGTCCTCAAGGGGTCATGGAAGTTTACCCATCCAGAGTAGCATAGTCCTGGATAGCACATGGGGGAGAGTGGTGGTGGTATATTTATAATTTTGTGTCCATGCATAACAATGTGTTTTAGTCCTGGATAATCTGAAGCAGGACTGGCCACACTAGTCTCATGTGTAGTGTTTGATAGTGATCATGATGAGGTCATGAAACCAGGTTAATGCAGATGAAATAACCAAACTGCATCCAAGTGAGTCATGTCTGTGCAGGTATATATGCTGGGATGTCGATGCAAGAGAAAGTTCTGGGGATGTAAAAAAACAGCAAAGGACATCAGGCGGGTGAGAACATCAGATGAGTACTCAGAGAACAACAGCATCATAATTGCTGAAGAAGGTTTTTCAAATTTGCTCTAACCCAGCCATGTTCTAGCTGTGCAGAGCTTAGTAGGGTTGTGGAAGTGCAGGTGCGTAAAAATATTAGAATATTGTGAAAAAGTTCAATTTTTGACACTGATTTTTTTTCCCTCATGATTGGTAATCATCCATCCATCCAGCTGCCAGCCATTCAGCCAGCCAGCCATAATCTTTGCCTGCTTCTTCCTTTTCAGGCTGCGGGGGTCACTGGTTCCCATATCCAACCATCACTGTGCGAGAGGTGGGAGACACCTGGACAGGTCTCCAGTCCTTCACAAGGACACACAGAGACAAATAACCATTCACTCTCACACCTAGGGACACTTAGAGTTACCAATCAGTCTGACATCCATGTTTTTGGTCTGTGGGAGGAAACTGGAGTACCCGGAGAGAACATGCAAACTCCACCCAGAAAGGCACCCGGACGGGATTTGAGCCAGGGTAATCATGAAAATTGCAATAAATTAAGGCTTCAAATATCTCATTCCATGTGAAATGAAGTCAAAGTCAAAGTCAACTTTATTGTCAGAACTGCAATATGTACAGGACATACACAGGATTGAAATTGCATTTCTCTCTCAGTCCCTCGGTGCAACAGTAACCATTTAAACACTAAACAATTAATAAACAAGCATAAAATGAAATAATAAAAGTTTAGTACTGTCCTGAGTTTTTTGCATAGTAGTTTTTCATAGTAGTATAAAAGTATAAAAAGTTTCACCAACACCAAAACACCAACATTTAATAAACATAATCATAAAATGAAATAGAGTGTAATACTGTCCTGAGTTTTTTCATAGTAGTTTTTCATAGTAGTATAAAAGTATAAAAAGTTTCACCAACACCAAAAACACCAACATTTAATAAACATAATAATAAAATGAAATAGAGTGTAATACTGTCCTGAAGTATAGAGTATAAAAAGTATATCTATAAAATAAATGAAGGTTCTGGCATTTGACATTTGTAAAGAGTGACAAAGCAGCATATGGGGTTAATGTACACATTATATGTATGAGGTATTTGACAGTGGTGGGCGCCAGACCGCTAGGGAGCGCTAAAGCGCTAATCCGCTTACAGTGGACCTAAACTTTTTGTCAGCGTTTTTGTGAATTGACTAACTTTTATAATTCATAAGCGGATTTGTGCTATTTTTATTTAAAATGCAGTACCGCTAATAACTAATTATCTATCAGTAAAAACCAATAAACTTATTTACAAGCTCTTATGCTGCTTGTTTTACCTTTTTCCCCACCGTAAACAGCAGAAAGGAGGAAGGGTGTGAGGGGAAGGGGGGCAGAGCTGAGAACAGACCATGTAGGTAAATGCCTGGGGGTCCCATTTCAGCAGTGGCCCCGGCCCCGCCTCGCCCCGTGCAGTCACCTACATAACTAACATTGATCCTGCTTGTTAATATACATTTAACATAAAAATAATTATAGTTACGATGAAAACGTTCATTAAATACGCAATAAAAAAACGGTCGATTTCTTTATCCCCCTACTAAAAATGGACTATTCCATCTTTACATCTTCCGGGTCAGAGTTGAACTCAGGGGCTTCTGTGGCTAGCTGGCTGCGCTCGGTGTCTTCATAAATCCGTAGAGAACCCCGCTGTTTCAAGCCAAATTAACGTGGCCGGATGATTTTATTGAGGGTTTTGTGTCGACCACGCGACGGTGAGTCGTTATTTTTATGTATTTTAGTTACTTTTCATTAAATCTGTTGACTACCTATAGACGCTAACGCTGTGTCTGCCGGTAGTGCTGGGTTACTAATGGATAAATCCGTAGAGAACCCCGCTGTTTCAAGCCAAATTAACGTGGCCGGAGGATTTTATTGTGCGTTTTGTGTCGACCACGCGACGGTGAGTCGTTATTTTTATGTATTTTAGTTACTTTTCATTAAATCTGTTGACTACCTATAGACGCTAACGCTGTGTCTGCCTGTTGGTTGTGCTGGGTTACTAATGGATAAATCCGTAGAGAACCCCGCTGTTTCAAGCCAAATTAACGTGGCCGGAGGATTTTATTGTGTGTTTTGTGTCGACCATTCGACGGCGAGTCGTTAGTTTCATGTATTTGGGTTACTTTTATGTATAAATGCGGTGGCGACACACCCGTGTATTTGAGATTTAAAAGTGGTTTTAGGGATTAAAAGATCATTCTCTTTTTTGTTAATTTCGTGGCCGAATAGAATATATGTACGTAAAGTATTAAATAAATCCTTTGATTTTTGTAATTTCATCCTTTTAGGATCATTTTAGTTACTTTTCAGTTGGCAGTGTAGTGCAAATATTGCATAACGCTGCCGGCTACCAATTGTCGAATATAAATAGCGGATTAGATTAGCTTCCCCTAATTTTCATAAGACATTTGTGCTTTTGAAATTGTGGACCTAAAAAAATTAATAAGCGTTTTAGAAATTGTGGAACTAATTTTTTGATTAGCGTTGCCCACCAATGGTATAGAGACAAAGTGGCATTATGCAATAAGGCTAGTAAAAAGAATATATACTGTATATCAGCAGTAGTGTAGATATAAAAAGTCTAGATGTAAACAGTAGTAATAAATGTAAACAGTAGTAATAAATGTAAACAGTAGTAATAAATGTAAACAGTAGTAATAAATGTCAACAGTAAATGTAAACAGTAGTATGACTATAGGCAGTAATGTAATACAAACATTAGTGCAAATATGAGAAGTAGTGCAAACTGAATGAGCACATGACCGTGAGTTGAGTGAATGACCCGTATTGATGACACAGAGTCCAGTGTTAAAAACTTTGTGTTGTGTGGTAATGTGTGAAAGTTTTTTGTGATTAAGGCAGTACAAGTGGGAGGGAGGGCAGAGCTGGCAGCCTGACTGCCTGATGAACAGAGCTGTCTCTCAGTCTGCTGGTTCGAGCCTGGAGACTCCTCAGTCTCCTCCCCGATGGCAACAGGCTGAAGCAGCTGTGTAGTGGGTGTGTGGGATCAGTGCTTTAAGTGGAAAAAAAAAAGTGCCGGTACCCTCCCTAATGTCATAATAATATGCATACCTGCAAACTCAGAAGGGATGAAAAAGGTGACAAACGTTGCGCCAACCCCCCCCCCGAAAGATTTTGTAATTTTTTAACATGCTTCAAGTAAAAGTCATTTACTAACCTAATTTAATGAGGACATAAATAGGAAAGATTGTGTCAACCAAAAAATTAACAACCAACAACAGCAGCAAGTCAAATACAGCAGAACATTTTGCTAACAATGCGCTGCTCCGAGTCAACAGATGCATTTAAAAACTTAAGACTTATCTCTTCAGACAGGCTTTTGGTTAATTTTGTACATTGATTTTAGAGTTTGTTATGTTTTACCTTTCTGTATAGTACTTCTGTGATTTTATGATTTTATTTTTCCTTTTGTAAAGCACTATGTGACTCTCATGTCTGTGAAATGTGCTATATAAATAAAACTTACTTACAGTAAAAACTCATTTCTTAAATATGCTGGTGAAGATGTTTTGCCAGAAATTTTGAATAAAGTAGATGCCATTTCCTGCATTCTTGTGTATTTTAACAAGTTGTTAAACATCTATGTTTACCTACATGTAAACATGACTAACTATTTTAGAGACATCTAACAAAATAAAGTCAGGTCCTGTGGACAGATTAAAAAATTGTTGAAATTATTATTGATCATGAATCAGGATATTTTAGAGACACCTCATTTAACTAGTTCATATAGACATCATCCTGTTTTTAAATTCACTCCTGTGGCTAAGATAATTAAATTAATGTGATACTTTATCACAGTGGCTTTAGGGGTGCAATTGACTGTTATTTTGTTAATTTTTATTTAGTTTTATTTGTAACACAACATGCCATTTTACTAAACAATGGTTACACTGCATGTATAAAAATATTAACTTTACCCACACGTTGGAGGAGTTACTTCCGCTTCCCTCGCGCTCTGTCGCGCTGCAGAGTTTGTTTTTATTTTTTTTACAGAGTTCGCTGTCGTCTCCTCCCCCTGTCTATCCTGAGGTTGTGATTGGCCAAATGACGCGCTCCACCAAAGATGTTTTATTGTCGTGAAGATGCATTACTCTTTCTTGAAATCCAGTCGGGGGAAATGATGCATTCTAATCTGCCACGGGTCTTTCAAGTGGAGAAGAAGAAAATAAGTTCCGGAACGCACCTTACGCTTAAAAAAAGTCCCGGTACTCTCAGGGTTAAATTTTAGAAGTGGCGGAACTGGGTACCGGTGAGTTCCGGCCCACTTAAAGCACTGTGTGGGATCACCTGATCCCACACACATCCCAGAGGCAGAGCCATATCCACAGTATTCCTGGGGGTGTCACTGTAGAAGCGAATGTGCATTGTACTTCCTGTCCGACACCGGAAGTGCCTGTATTCCATAGGCGAGTATGGATCGCGGGTGTTTTTGAAAGTTATTTTCATTCATTTTATCGGAGCAAACACAGCTTTTGTTTAAACGGAACGTTTACTGAAATGTCCTACCGGGGTTCAGGTACCTGCTGTGCTGTTCGCGGCTGCACCAACAACCGGACCAAGCTAAATCTTTGGCTAAAACAACAGTGTTTTCAACACGGACCCAAAACAAAGAAAGAGTGTTCCTGCATCCTACTCTATGGCTGTGTCTGCGCGATCAGGTAACATCTGTAATTTCTTTTTATTCAGGGAGGGTTTATTAATGAGAGTTTTGGATGATTTACTGTCTTAAAATGATATATGTCAGGCGCGACCGGTATCTTTAGCCGAGATAGCTGCTAATAAACCTTAGCCGAGAGGCCGGAGCAAACGCGTTCGCTATTTATGTAGTTTTAAATTATGTCTGCGCGATCAGGTAACATATTTTTATTCGGGGAGGGTTTATTAATGAGAGTTTTGGAAGATTTACTGTCTTAAAACGATAGATCTCAGACGCGACCGTGACTTTTAGCCGAGTTAGCTGCTAATAAACCTTAGCCGAGAGGCCGGAGCAAACGCGTTCGCTATTTATGTAGTTTTAAATTATGTCTGCGCGATCAGGTAACATCTGTAATTTCTTTTTATTTGTCCCTCCTCTTTTAACAAAACGAGTGGTGTTCCCACATTTTTAATGAACGAAAACAACAAAGTTTGGACTGTCTTCAACTGTATTACTCGCATGTAAACAAACGGTGTTTCCGGTCAACCGGAAGTCGTGTGCACATTTCGCGCAAAGCATCATGGGGCATAGGAATACTGTGGATATAGAGAGAGTTCCGACACCCTTTGATCTCGCCGACAGGCGGTCAATTGTTCCAAACAACGGCTATCGAAACCTTGTGGAGCTGCGCCCTCTGGCGGCGAAGGAGCGCTACTGCAGGCAGCTTCAGACTGTAACCAGAGCATGGAACAAATCGCCCCCTCCATGACCCACGTGACTTCCGCATTCCATTCTTACAATGGAACTCTATGGGAGTGTCGCAACTCTCACTTCATATGGCTCTGCCCAGAGGGCTTTCCGAGTGAGGCAATTGCTGTGCAAGTCCTGTAGTGAGGGCAAGGAGGTGCCAACAATCTTCTCAGCTGCTCTCACGATACGCTGGAAGCTCTTTCGTCAGGATGCAGTACATGCACCAAACCACACCGTGATGCAGCTGGTCAGGACACTTTCTATGGCTCCCCTGTAAAAGGTGCACATGGTGGGGGTTGAAGCTCCAGCCCTTTTCAGCTTGCAGAGAAAGTAGAGGCGCTGGTGAGCCTTCTTGGCCAGTGCTGCAGTGTTCCTGCTCCAGGACAGGTCCTCTGAGACGTGCACTCCCAGGAACTTGGTGCTGTCCACTCTCTCCACTGTGGTGCTTGTTGATGGTCAGAGGGGCATGTTGGGCATCCCTCTTCCTGAAGTCCACAACAATCTCTTTTGTCTTCTCCACGTTGAGAGTGAGATTGTTGTGTCCGCACCACAAGGCCAGGCGGCTCACCTCATCCCTGTAGTCCGTCTCATCGTTGTTGCTGATGAGACCCACCACTGTTGTGTCGTCCGCAAACTTGATGAAGTGGTTGGAGCTGTACGATGGTGTGCAGTCGTGTGTTAGCAGGGTGAATAGAAGGGGGCTCAGCACACATCCTTGTGGGGCTCCTGTATTCAATGTGATGGTGCTGGATGTGTTACTCCCGACCCGTACTGTCTGTGGTCTCCCGGTCAGGAAGTCTAGCAGCCAGTTATGCCTGGTACCCACTGCCCCGATTTCGGGCGGCTGAAGCGGCCGGTTTACATTCAAAGTCTATGAGGAGACGCGTGGAGTCACGGCGACCAGGGAAGCGGCGCGATTCGAGTGATCAAAGCGGCGCGGCGGCAGCCCAAGTTCCCTTCGCGGGCACGCGCGCGTCCAAATCAACCTAGCCGTCGAGCCGCCGACGTCCCAAATGTTGATCTCTGGCGGCTCGACGCATCCGGCAAACAGTCGGGAGAGCCTCGCTATCTGATTACACAACCACAACGGGACTTTTTTTGGACTTTTTAAACTTACCGGATCGACCCTCCATGAATTGGAACCAAACTCCGGTAATAAACGTGGCATTTTTACAGTTGCTGCTGACAGGCTGCTGTTCTCTCCAGTGTAGATCACCCCAAACATAAAAAAAAACGTTTTATCTCATCAAAGACCGTCGGAAGTGCAGTTAACACAACAACTGAACCCGGAAAACAAGCTAGAGACCCCTCCCTCTGCTACCCCCTAGTGTACGTCATCAGACGGTCTTCAGTGGCCAGTGGGACCGTGACCAGCGGCCAAAAGGGGGCGGCAGGCGCGTTTCGAGTTGTGCAGTGGGTACCAGGCATTACACATTGAGGTGTTCAGCCCCAGATTGTCCAGTTTAAGGATGAGCTGTTGGGGGATGATGGTGTTGAATGCCGAGCTGAAGTCGATGAACAGCATTCTAACAGAAGAGTCCTTCGTGTCCAGATGTGTGAGAGCTGTGTGGAGGGCAGAGGAGATGGCATCGTCGGTTGAGCGATTAGGTCGGTATGCAAATTGGAAGGGATCCAGGGAGGCAGGGAGGACAGATTTGATGTTTTTCATGACTAGCCGTTCGAATGAATATGAGTTTCACTTTTTGCAATGATTGACAAAAAAACTTTTCAATATATTCAATTTTTTTAGATGCACCTGTATGTGTGCATTGCTGTTAGTTTCATGAGTGTCTGAGTTGTCCCTGAAATGGACTGGCCCAGTAAGTAGTCTTGTCTCTTTTTCATTTTCCACTGTGTTAGGCACCAGCTTCAAAGCAAAGACAAAGCCATTTGATTTACATTTACACCCTACATTCATATAGCCTTCAGTGCAGTTAATAAAGAAGTTTAATCACGTTTTTTATAAGATGCAATGTTAAACAAAGTTAAAATAACATACAATAATGCCATTCACTTTTTTAGAAGATGACAAGGTTTACCTTTTTTAATTTGCTGTGCCAATCTTCTAATTTAATTTGACCGTTTTGTTCAGACAAAATCTAGTTGTTAAGCTGCTGGCTGTGTTGTCATTATGTAGTGAGGCTGCAGCACAGATCCCCTTTATGTATAATTATTTTAAATCAAAGAAATGAAAAACATGTCACAGAGCACATCACTCGGCATGGGAGAAAACACAGCAAGCCAGTTTCTGATGCTCATTTCCAGACTTGCAGAGACAAAAGAATGACAACGTGAGGTGTAAATTATTTTCACTGTTTTATTTTGTAACACAAGATCACTTTTTATTAATTATTTTGATAAAGATCCAGGAATCCAAGGAATGCCATTTGTCTTTACCAGCATTTCTATTATTACAAATACAAAATGTTCAATAAAAAATTTAAATTCTGTGCTATTTGAACAGTTGGAAGGAATACAGAATCATATCAAGAAACATTACGATGTTGGGCAATGCTAGAAGGTCATAAACATGAACGGAGGCAACTGATCTAACAGGTTCCATCTAACTATGAAAACACACCACGTCGTCAGAGAAATATGATCATCATAAAATACAATTTTTTTCAGAAGGAGAACAGAAAATACACAATTATTTACTTGTTTCAAGTTTTACACATAAATTAGACAGGAACCCAAGTGATGCCATTAGTCTAAAGGTTTGCACAATTCAAGTGACAATGTATGAATTAAAGAACGTTTTGGATCGACTGCTGATGCTGTGACAGGTTGCATCAAACACCAACAACAATGCACTGACACATTCTCGTTACAACAAGTGCCAATTAGAGAAATGCTGTTGCTCTGAAGATGCTGACCTGCCCACACATCGGCCCACGCTGTCATCTCCGTCGTTCACATTAACACAGAAGTACAACATAGCTCAGTTGGTTAATGTATCCATGAAGGAAATCCCTAAAACAGACCTTTCCTGGTCTGCTGAATCCATCGGTCTGTGTCTTAATGTCCGACCCCCATTTTTCCATGACATACTCTGTGGGAAACAGCAACATCTATCTGTACAAACTGCTCTGGTTGTAATCTGGGATTGTTGTAAGACAGTTCTGCTTGGGAACACATTTCATTTATCACTTTGGCGTTGAACTGTGTCATTGATTTCTGTGTTTGCCAGTTCAATAAAACAAAAACTACTGCTCAGTCTGCAAGGACACAAATAGAGACCGTGCAGCTCACATAATCTTTGTTTGTCTTAAGCATTGAAGCTCCTTTATTACAGTTCAGTTCATTTTGTTGTCCTGCATACTGTTATGCAGCTTTGGAAGGAAACATGCAAATGTAACATCAAATTATGCAGCTTGATCAGCGATAGCATGCTTTGACTCTTGGTGGATGTACTGTACATTACAGTGTTGACAAAATTCACAAGAAACATAAAAGCTGAGATCAGTGGGAAATCTGCAACAAATGTAAAAATCCATTCTCTTCTGGAGCTTTATAACTCAGAAATACTTTTTTAATGGGACACATAAAGTTGGACTTTACATGTTTGAATGATCTTTTTCACATCTTTAGTTGTAGTTTGTGTTTTATGATTTTTACATTTTTCTACAGAAGGTGCAACATATTTAAACGTTGTCACACTAAATGTTGACTGGCTAAAAATGTCCAAATGCTTTGCAAACAAATGTTTCTGTCAAAAATATTCTTGCTCAAATTATTCTATATATTTTTTTCATGTTTACCCAGAGTATAGGTATTTATCTCTCACTGCTGTGGGACTTGAGTATTTCTCTCAGATTCTCCCAGAATGCAGAGTGCACAGCCAAACATCTCAAGATTGAAGTTCAATTTTAGCTCAAGATAGTCCTTTAACCATAAGAAGTGAAGGTTATTTTATGTTAAATTACAAAAAACAAAGTAGAAACCTAAAAAATGTGTGACCGTCAGAGTCACTCAATTCAATTTTTGTAAAATCTGTAACAGTGTTCAGTCGGGTCATCTGAATGGTTTCTTTTTCTTCTTTTGTTTGCTGAGATGTTTTGTCCTTCATCCAAAGGACTTCATCAACCAGAGGAGCCACAGACAAACTGAGATGCTTGTTCAGTTGTTTCAGTTCCGATGACCTGACTGAGCACTGTTTGAGTTTTAGCTGGATTATTGAGCAGGACCTTTGACGTCAAATCTGTAGTTTCTGCACAGTGACTGTTTGATTGAGGCTTACTTTTGTCAGTGTTTATATCTGCCTTTTAATACTTTGGCAATCAAGAAGTGAATTTTTAGGTCTCCTTGTAATTGAGTCCCCGGGGTTCAATGGGATTAACCTGCATAAATAAAGATTGAATGAGTGAGACACAGGTGTCCATGGTGACCACAATGAGCCACTGGTGGCAGTTTTAACATTTATTTTAATAGTTTTAAATGTTGTTTTTAACAGTTCAAACATCAAAATGTTGACATTTTTTTCTGAGCTTAAAAGCAATATAATGTTAAACCAGTATTGTGGGTCAGTAGCTGCATGGTACCCTTCAAAACATCATCAGAAAGTATAGTTCATTAGGATGTTGTGTGAATCTTGATAATAAAAAATATTAGTAATCTAAAATAATCAGAGAAATTGTCGCAGCCTTGATAATAAGTTCCACAAAACATCTGAATGACTTTACATTGTAATAAATAAATAAATAAATAAATAATACAAACTTTATGATCTGTACTTTGATATTTCTGATCAAATGGTTTATTGAGTTCTTCAAGTTGGTTTTTGCTAGTATAATTAGTAACACTGATCCTGGTAGGGTCTTGACTTCTGTCATCTATCTCTCTCCTGGGGGGCTAATCTGCACCTTTCTGTTCCCCATCCAACAGCAGATTACGTTTCAGATCTGGGTCATGCTGCTGCTTGAATCAGACTCTAATCTGGACCTGGCTATCCACAAAACCAGTCTCACTGTGTCCCTGACTGCGTTAAAGGAACGAGCAGAACAAAGTAGAACCAGTCCAGTTTGGAGGTTTACTGGGAGTCTCAGTGTGCTGGAGACTCCCAGTCCAGGTCAAACCTCAGAACTGAGAGCTCTCGTGCAGCGTGGTGGTCTTGTCTTACACTTTGCCTGAGTTTGTGTTCAACACATGGCAGCAAAACAAATAATTCTGATAAGAACGCTACATGGGCTCTAAATGAGAACCTGAACGGATGAAACACAAATCACGAGTTTCTTTAAAAACAAACAAACAAACAAAACAAAAACTGTGAAGGATTGTAAAAGCACTTAACTGCACAATGTCAGTAATTTCCAATATTTTGCAATACAGACAAAGAGCATCATCTCACACCTCTGAATCATTTAGTTCACTTCAGAGTTAGCTTGTTGTGAAAATGACATGTCTGTGAGAGATCAGCAGGTACTGATGACCTGGATTCACCTGGCCGGGCTGTTCCCAGCCTCCACAGTTCTGTAATCAAAAACTAAACAGTCATAGCAGCCGCTAGAATTACGTCTGGTTTAAACTGGTTTTAATGACGTTCACGCTAAACTCTGAGGCTTTGACCAGAAAAATGCTACATCAAAAGAGCTACTGTTGATCACAGATGGTGAGTTCAAGATCTGTGTATTTTTTAGTACAAAAGACAATTATGATTTTTTTCTACCCTATAGATGTGCGTCTTAGTGCTTAGAAACACTTAAACAACTAATTAAAATAAAAATTACCAGCTCAGTGGAGCAGTGTAAATTGTGCCACAGTTTGAGTGAGAGAGTGAATGGTTGTTGTCTCATTTGTCTCTATGTGTCCCTGTGATGGACTGGAGACCTGTCCAGATTGTCCCTGACAACCAGATGTAATGAGCTAAATTACTACTAATGGGTGGGTAAATGCAAGAAAAAAAACTAAACAATCATGCCCTCCTGTTCATTTCAACCACAAAAAGAGGTTTTGTTAATTTTTTAGCAAAGACAGTTTGGTCTGATCTGATTTGCAGGAATCACCAGTTTCTATCTCACAGGTGTTGACTGTTGGAGACTAGCTGACAACTCGAAGTTGTGAGAAAATAAAACGGATACAGTAGCCCCTCGCTACTTTGTGGTTCATTGTTCGCGGACTATATCACATGTTTTAAGTAATGTACATGTACATACCCTGATGCATGCTCAATACATGTACATGCTCAATACATGTACATAATATATTCCACAATAAAAGCACCACCATTTTGTAGTTTTCTTTCATTAAGCCTTTACTGTTTTGCTAGTCTAAAGAACTATCTTACCCAGAAGCATCACTTCCCAGAAGTCAACACTGCTCTTTCAACACTGCTTGCTGCAAACGGAGGGAAAGTTTTGCAGCAAAGTCAGAAGTTCTGTAAGTTCTGTTGTTCACAGACTGGCAGGAAAGTCACAAATGATCCTGAAGCTGAACTCATCCTTCAAGTTGCATCTTCACTGCTGTGTAGCTGGACTGCAGCTGATCTGGACTCAGTGAGACCTGGATCCTGGGAGCTGCAGGAAACAGACGGCTGCGGGGCTCAGCCTGGTTCTGGTCCCATGGTGCTGGTCCAGACTGGGCCAGAGGTGGTGGATTAAATCCCTGGCAGCAGCACACACACATCAAGCTGGATGGAGCAGTGGGCTTCAGTCATGATGTACTGGGACTTTATTCATCTATCGGGTCGGACCGGAACCAAGCCGCTGCTGTATTGCAGAGCCTGAAGAGTAAAATGTTGTGGCTCCTGTAAGTACTGTGTGTTGTTAACATTAGTAGGTTTAAGAGTTTAGAGGACTGATTTGTGGGCTTCATTGCTGCAGGATAGTCTGCAGAAACTAATCGAGTCGGAATAGAAATAACTGGACTAGAACCAGAGCGGTTGCTGTTCTGCAGCAAGTAAAACCAAGTAAAATTTAATAACATATGCCGTTAAAATGAAGTGATGTGATATTTTATGTTTATAGCAGATACATGTGTTTAGTGAAATTGTTATTGTGGCTGTGCAAAAGTGGGCTGTATGTATTTTGCCACTATGTAAGGTTTTATTAACTGTGGAAAAAAACAGCATTTGTTGTGTAATATTCATAACAAAACTAAATATTAAAATATCAATAAAAGCTTTTACATCAGAGAAGCAGTAAGTGTTGCCAGTTGCCAGTAATACAGTAAGTGTCAACAATCTTGAGAAGATGGGCCTGTGATCGAACAGACACCCTAGATAGCAGCTCTGCCCCACACAGAGGGCTGTGGTAGCTCGGTGGTCTGTGGTTGCGTCAGGAAGAGCAACCGGTGTAAAACCAACTGTCAAGTCTTCGTGCGAGTCAGTTCAGTGTGGCGACCCCTGAAGAAGGGAACAACTAAAATAAAAGAAAAAAATCCATCTGTATTTTATTATTACTATTATTCCTGCTTCTGACAAAAACAAAAGTTTGTGACAACTTATTTTGTTTTCTACTCATAATGTTATAAACAGCATTTTGCTCATTTTTTTTCTGGAAGCAGTTTCTTTCTTTTAAAATAATCCAAATATTGTTGCAGTGGTTGTATAAAATGTTAAAGTTTTGTGTAGGGCTGAGGCTCCGGTATTTAAAGATCTTGAGCCTTTCTACCCCCAGATATTGTTTATTTGAACTGCTGCCCCCTGGGAGGCATTTTAGCCCTGTCAAATCAAAACAGCTTCTACCTCAGAGCCACCACGGGATTCAGCTCTGTCAAACCCTGAACAAACAATGCTTCATCAATAAAATGCTTTATTTGCTTTACTCTGAGAAATGGATCGTGTGTGTGACTGTGAGAGAGAGAGAGAGAGAGAGAGAGAGAGAGAGAGATTGTATTGTGAAGAAATGCTATGTTAAACTTAAATGCTCTGTGTACCATTCATTCAATTATTTTTTCCCTCCAAAGAACACACTGTTTATACAGTCAAAATTTGTATTCTATCTATCTATCTATCTATCTATCTATCTATCTATCTATCTATCTATCTATCTATCTATCTATCTATCTATCTATCTATCTATCTATCTATCTATCTATCTATCTATCTATCTATCTATCTATCTATCTATCTATCTATCTATCTATCTATCTATCTATCTATCTATCTATCTATCTATCTATCTATCTATCTATCTATCTATCTATCTATCTATCTATCTATCTATCTATCTATCTATATCTATCTATCTATCTATCTATCTATCTATCTATCTATCTATCTATCTATCTATCTATCTATCTATCTATCTATCTATCTATCTATCTATCTATCTATCTATCTATCTATCTATCTATCTATCTATCTATCTATCTATCTATCTATCTATCTATCTATCTATCTATCTATCTATCTATCTATCTATCTATCTATCTATCTATCTATCTATCTATCTATCTATCTATCTATCTATCTATCTATCTATCTATCTATCTATCTATCTAT
>JBBPBX010029549.1:0-17110 GCA_038048925.1 Garcialebias charrua
AGTGACAAAGAAGTCAAGTAAATGTCTGATATTAATGTTGTTATTGATCTCAGGGATTCAGCCCAACCCAGGTCCATCCATTAACTACAGTACTCCCAGTGAGTTTAAAAATAATTCAGGTCTCCATTTCCTGCATGTAAATGCTCGTAGCCTTCTAAAAAAACTTGATGAACTGAAAATCCTAATCCGTTCTTCTGGGGCAGATGTGATCGTTATCTCTGAAACTTGGCTCAACAAATCTGTTTTGAAAAATGACCTGGCAATCAATGAATTTAAGATCTATCGTTGTGATCGTAATAATAGGGGAGGTGGAGTCGCTATTTACATCAGAGACTCTTTGGCTGCCAGGATTGCGTCTAAAAAAACATTCGCAAACCAGTTTGAGGCTTTAGCTGTGAACATCAGTTTGAAGGGAGGTCAGATCATAACTGTTGTAGGTTGTTATCGTCCCCCCTCCGCAACACCTGAAGCTCTGTCCTCCCTGACTGAATTCATAGGAAATTTAAAACACAATGAGATTGTTATGGTAGGAGATTTCAACATTGATTGGAATAAGTCGACCCCCCTCTGCGATAAATTCAAGGAATGTTGCCTATCTCTCAATCTAACACAACTTATCGATTCTCCCACCAGACCAAACAAAAAATGTCCCGAAAAATCTTCCACCTTAGATCTGTTTTTCACAAATGCACCTCATAAATTTCCTGGTACAGGTGTATTTGCTAACATTTTGAGTGATCATTCCATAATAGCAGCTCTTAGATCTACTAAACTTCCACCTGCTAAGCCCAGAATAATTCAAAAAAGGGATTTGAAACGTTTCTGTGAACAGTCATTCCTTTGGGATCTATCCCACTTTGATTGGCAACGTATTCTACTAATCAACGACGTGAACACCGCTTGGAACTATTTTCATAATAGTTTCATTTTCTTTGTAAACAAACACGCTCCTTTCCGGCAGTTCAGGATAAAGGGCCGTGACAGCCCCTGGTTTACTCCTGAACTAGCTGACCTCCTGCACAGGAGAGATCATCTTTGGGCCGCTGCAAGAAAATCACACTCAGACTCTGATTGGTTGAAATTTCGGCAGCTGAGGAATAAATGCACAACTGCCATCAAAGCCGCAAAACGTAATTACTTCTTATCTCAGACCTCCAAAAATCTAAACGACCCAAAAAAATTCTGGAAAACCATCAAATCTCTCTCAGGCACCCCCCAATCATCTGACCTCCCATCACAACTTCTTGTTGACTCTGTTCCTGTGTCAAATAAGCACGAGATCCTGAACTGTTTCAACAAACATTTTGTTGCTTCTAGTTCATTATTTGACACAGTTACAAATGGAAAAACGGCCACTTCATCTAATAATCAAACTTCTACAAATCAAATCCCTCCTACAAGTAAATCCTCAGTTAATCACACCTTCTCTTTTTCTCCGTTCTCAGTCAGTGAGGTAAATAAACTGTTAAAAGACCTTGATCCTAAAAAATCTGCAGGTCCAGATGAACTTCCACCTTATTTCTTAAGGCTGGCTGCTCATATCATCACAGTCCCCGTGACCCACATCTTTAATCTGTCCATAAGCCAAAACACCATTCCGGATGCTTGGAAAACAGCCTTCGTTCTTCCTCTGCTGAAGGGAGGTGACCCTACCTCACTGAACAACTATCGACCAATCTCTAAACTCTGCATTTTATCCAAGATCCTAGAAAAACTGATAAACTCTCAGATCAAAAATTATCTGGACTCATTTAACATTTTACCTCTTCATCAATCTGGTTTCAGGAAAAAACAGCACAACAACTGCTTCTCTGAAGGTTCTTAATGACGTTGTTGAAGCATTGGATGCTAAGAATTATTGTGCTGCACTTTTCTTAGACTTGTCTAAAGCTTTTGACACTGTGGACCATAACATCCTGTGTCATAAGCTCTCAGAAATCGGTTTCTCTGATCACACAATCGGTTGGTTTTCTAACTATTTTTCCAATCGGAGGCAATGTGTTCAACATAACGGTACTTCTTCCAGCTATTTAACAGTTAAAAATGGTGTACCACAAGGCTCAGTTTTAGGACCAACCCTCTTTACAATCTACATAGCTAATGTAGGTCAGAGCATCCCTGATGCATCCTTACATTTCTATGCTGATGATACAGTTGTTTATTGCCAAGCTAAAACAGTAGCTAAGGCTTTCCAGTTACTGCAATCCGCTTTTGACATCATCCAGTCAGATTTGTTCCGTCTCAAACTTGTCCTAAATGCTGATAAAACAAAAGGGATGTTTTTTTCAAGTAGGAAGTCGGTCCCAGCAGATCTTCCTCTGATTTTATCATCAAATGGTGTCCCTATTGAGTTTGTTGACTCATATAAATATTTGGGTATCCTGGTCGATTCACATCTCTCTTTTAAACTCCACGTGGAAAACCTAGTGAAGAAACTGAAAGTAAAACTGGGTTTCTTTTTCAGAAATAAATCATGTCTAACACTGAATGCTAGGATACGCCTTGTATCTGTGACTTTCCTTCCCTCCATTGATTACGGTGACATTCTCTACATGAATGCTCCTACAAGCACCCTGCGGATGTTGGATGTTGTCTATCATGGTGCACTAAGATTCATAACTGGCTGTGATTATCGTACCCACCACTGCACCCTGTATTCACTGGTTAACTGGACATCATTAACCTCACGCAGACTCTTCCACTGGTACATTTTCTTTTTTTTTGCAACACTTTATTGAATTTTTTTGTTTTCCATACAGGTATACATCAAAGGTTTCAACATTTGTCCTTACAACCTTCAACAAAAATTTTGGTCATACATTCAGTATTTGTATTGAAACTTTTTACCCTTTATTACAACCGCACTTGTAATACCTGGGATTTACTATATGTTCTTCCCCCTTTCTGTCTTCTAATTTCCCTCTCTTCTCCATTAAATATACCTGCAAGTGAACTATATACACTCTGTAGCCATGTGGGTTCCTCTTATCCCCTTGTTTTATTCAATAAAATCCGATCTCAACGATGCAACATATTCCAACCAGTTCTTCCAATATTTCTTAAACTTGCCAGATTCTAATCTGATGGAAAAAGTCAGCCTTTCCATCATGTAAATATTGTGCAATACTTCAACCCAATCTTCCCTTTTAGGCTCCTCTGCCTTCATCCACTTCCTAGTAATGGCTTTTTTGCTAGCCACCGTCATGACCCCAAACATATATTTATCCGCTGATCTCGTCAACCCTTCCAACCCTCTTCCCATGTATAAAGCCTCAAATGTGAATGCCATGTTTGTCTCCAGGACTACATCAATGCCTTTCTTTATCTCCTGCCAGTATGGGACTATATGTGGGCAGTCCCAAAACACATGGAAGTGATCTGCTCTTTCTTCTCCGCAACCCCTCCAGCATCTTGTATCTTGGTATTTTCTTTGTTTTGGTGTGATAAAATATCTCACCGTATTCTTCCAGCTAAACTCTCTCCATGAGCTGGAACAAGTTATTTTCCACTGTTGCCCACATATTTCTTCCCAAGTCTCCTCTGAGATCCTCCAACTAGTCTCTTTCTCCCATTTCTCTTTTATATATACGGTATTATTCCCCTTCAAATTTTCCAATTTTGTGTATAATTTAGATATTAATTTTTTTCCCGCGTTTGATTCATTTGCTAATATAAACATCTTGATTATCCCCGATTCCAACTCATCCATCTTTATCTTTTTTTTTAGTTCCTCTACATAATTCCTCAGTTGTAGAAATCTGAAGAAGTCCTTATTCCCTAGTCCATAATTTCTCTTTAGATCCTCAAAACTACGGATATTATTTTTCTTTATTAACTCCCAAAATATCTTCGGACCCTTTTCCCATTTGCTAAATTCTTTGTCCATTACACTAGGTTTAAAATCTGATTCATATGCAATCCACCTTAGTATTTTGCTCTGCTCTGTCAACCCATATTTTACTAATATCTCATTCCATATGTCAAGCGACAATCCCAACCATGGGTCCAGCTCCTCCTTAAAGTGTGCTCTCAACTTTTTATCATTTATAATAATAATAATAATAATTAATTCAATTTATAACGCACTTTTCATTACTGAAAATCTCAAAGTGCTACACATATATTGAATGCTACACACATTCATAAACCGGTGGCGGCAGACTACCATGCAAGGTGCTTTCCAGTCCTACCGGGAGCAACTCAGGGTTAAGTGTCTTGCCCAAGGACACAACAACACATGGTGCGGGTCCCGGGAGTCGAACCGCCAACTTTCCGATCGGGAGACGACTGCCATTACCACTACACCACGGCCGCCCCGTATAATGGCCTGTAATGGTGTGCTCTCAACTTTTTATCATTTATAATGGCCTGTAATGGTGTTTTGTTCGTCAAACCGCATTCTATCTCTTTCCATTTAGCTGAATATGATGGATTTCCTATGTCCAGGAGAATCCTTAAGTGTGCTGCCTTATAGTAACTCTTTAGGCAGGGTAGTGCTAACCCCCGATCCTTGGGTAACTGCAGTGTTCTGAACTTGATCCTTGGTCTCCTTCCCTGCCATATGTATCTCGAGATTATTCTATCCCATTCTGCAAACTCTTTGTCTGTCACTTCCACTGGAAGAGTTGTGAACAGATACAATAATCTTGGTAAAACATTTGTTTTTATCATTTCTACTCTTGATGTTAAACTTGTGTATGGGACTAAGCTCCATCTTTCCATGTCCGATTTTATTCTAGTCATTAACGGGTTAAAATTTATAGCTTTTAATTTGGACAAGTCTTGAGTCAGATTTACTCCCAGATAATTCATAGTTTTTGAGTCCGATATCCAGCTAAATTTTTCTTTAATTAATTGGTCTGGTTGGTAGTTGAAGGTGAGAACTTGGGTTTTCTTTGTGTTTAGTTTATATCCTGACAGCAGACCAAACTCCTCCAATGTCTTCATTAATGCTGGGATCGACCTGTTTGGTTGTGATAAGTATATCAGTACATCGTCCGCAAACAACGCTATCTTTTGTTCCCCTCCCTCCATGCATACACCCTTTATGTTTTCATTTTGCTTATCCATTGACTTAGAGGTTCCAAATATATTGCAAATAAGAGTGGGCTAATGGAGCAGCCTTGGCGACATCCTTGATGTAATTTAAACACAGTTGATAAGTTTCCATTAATTTTAATCCTAGCCGTGGGTTGGAAATATAACGATTTTATTGTTTCAATGAATGCTTTGCTAAAACCAAATCTATCAAAGTCAAAAGTCAAAGTCAAAGTCAACTTTATTGTCAGATCTGCAATATGTACAGTGCAGGACATACACAGGACCGAAATTGCGTTTCTCTCAGTCCCTCGGTGCAACAGTAAACATCTAAACATTGAAACACTGAAACATATAATAATAGACATAAGCATAAAATAGTAAACCTAACACTGTCCTGAGTTTTTTGCATAGTGGTATAAGAGTATGAAAATTTACACCAACTCTAAAACTAAAACATTAAACATTTAATGAACATAATATTGTCCTGAGTTTTTGCATACTAGTATAAAAAAAGAGTATAAAAAGTATAACTAAAATAAACTAAAGGTTTCTAGCATTGACATTTGCAAAGTGGCAAAGCAGCGTATGAGTCAATGTACACAGTATATGTATGAGGTAGTAGTTGATGTTGTTGTAGAGGCAAAAAGTGGCATATGCAGTAAGGCACATTGGGCATCCCTAAATAAGACCGTTCAGAGCACACTGTATATGTACCAGCAGTGGTGTAGATATTAGAGTAGTGTAAATAAATGTAAACAGTAGTAATTACATGTAAGCAGTAGTAATAAAAGTAAACAGTATTAATAAATGTAAACAGAGAATGTAAACAGTATTATGATTATAGGCAGTGATGTAATACAGACATTAGTGCAAGTATGAGAAGTAGTGCAAACTGTATGAGCACATGACCGAGAGTTTAGTGATTAACCCGTTTGATGACACAGAGTCTAGTGTTAAAAACTTTGTGTTGAGTGATAATATGTGAGAAAGTTTTAGTGTTAAGGCAGTTCAAATGGGAGCACCTTATATAAGAAGTTCCACCTGACCAAATCAAATGCTTTTTCCGCGTCTAGTCCCATTATTACCGTCTCTGTACCTTTTTTAATAATATTTTGCACAACTAGCAATGTGCGCCTAATATTGTCCTACGTCTGTCTTTGCTTTATGAAGCCTGTTTGGTCCAAGTCAATTATTTCTGGCAAAATCAATACTAACCTTCTAGCCATGATTGCAGTAAATAATCTATAATCTATATTTAGGACGCTTACTGGTCTATAATTTGTACAGTTCAGTTTATCTTTTCCTCCCTTAGGGATGACCGCAATAAAAGCTTACCTCCAGGATCTTGGCGTTTCTCCTTCCCTTAATACCCAATTAAATGTATTCTTCAACAGCGGAATCAATGGTTTTCTCAACACTTTATAAAATTCAGAAATATAACCATCTGTGCCTGGAGCTTTATTGTTTTTCAAATTAGAAATTTCTGAATTTATTTCTTCTTCCGTAATTTCCTTTGTCAGCAAACAGTTTTGATCATTGGTTATTTTTGGTAAGTTTAATGAATCCAGTACTGTATGCATTTGATTCTCATTATTAATTTCTGTCTGTGAATATAAATTTTTACAATATTTTTCAAAACATTCCTAGATCTCCTCTGTCTTATATTTTATTCTATTTGAGGCATCCTTGATGTTGTAAATATTGTTATTTGATACTTGTTTTTCATTCTATATGCTAGCAGCTTTGCTGATTTCCCTCCGCCCTCGTAATATCTTTGTTTTGTGTACAAAAGTTTTTTTTTAATCTCATCTTCCAGAATGCAGTTTATTTCTGTTTTTATCCTTTTGATTTCTTGGAGTTTCTCATAATAATAATAATAATAATAATAATAATTAATTCAATTTATAATGCACTTTTCATTACTGAAAATCTCAAAGTGCTACACATATATTGAATGCTACACACATTCATAAACCGGTGGCGGCAGACTACCATGCAAGGTGCTTTCCAGTCCTACCGGGAGCAACTCAGGGTTAAGTGTCTTGCCCAAGGACACAACGACACATGTTGCGGGTCCCGGGAGTCGAACCCCCAACTTTCCGATCGGGAGACGACTGCCATTACCACTACACCACGGCCGCCCATCATTCCTACAACTTTGTTCATGCTGCTTTTCTAAATCATTTAAATCCCTTTGTAATTTACTAAGTTTTCCTTGTTTTTGCCTTTTTAAATAAGCAGCCTTGGCAATCAGCTTCCCTCGCATTACTGCTTTGCATGCATCCCACAATGTGGGGGGAGACACCTCACCGTTATTATTCTCCTTTACATAAATATCGATTTCTTTCGTAAGTTCTTCCTTAATTTTTCCTTGTAATAAATTTGCATTGTGCCTCCACATTGTTGTTTTTGTTTCTTTTGTCATTTCCAAGGTTAAGTATACTGGACTATGATCTGATACATCCCTAACCCCTATATCACATGTTTCCACTCTGTATCTATCCTTTTTTTCCATAAAAAATAATCTAGCCTTGAATACGTACTGAGTGGGGCGGAGAGAAATATGTGTAGTTCTTCCCCGATGGGTTTATCTCTCTCCATATGTCCATTATTCCCAGCTCTGTCATTAATTTTCTAAGTTTATTACTTATTGTAGATTTTTGCTTCCCACCGTCTGAATAGTCTAGGTGTGGATTCAGTCTGAGATTCAAATCTCCTCCCCATAATAGCATTCCTTCTCCAGCTGTCATCATATCAAACATCTTTCTATAGAAAGACCAATCAGAACCTGGGGGAGCATAGATGTTCAGGATAGTGACCAGCTCTCCTTCTAATCTCCCCTTAATCATCACATATCTCCCTTCATTGTCTTTCTTTTCGGATAACTTTTCAAAGATGGATTTTCCCGCTATAAGAATCGCCACTCCTCCCCTGTTCTATATGATGAATAATAAACTTGATTAAACCCATATCTCTTAAGCTTATCATGTTCCTTCTCAGTCAGGTGAGTCTCCTGCAACAGTGCCACTCCCACCCCCTCCTTTTTCAATTTTCTTAATATTTTAGACCTCTTGATTGGGTTGAGCATCCCATTCACATTAAAAGATACCAACTTTGATAATTTTTTCTGAGTATTCATTACCACCTTGTAACAAAGTATCTCTCCCCCTCTCTGCACCCCTCCCCTCATGAACCCTCTGGCTACAGGAAAACAACATTACAATGAACATAAACAACAACAACAACAACACTTTCAAAACTATCACTGATGAACTCGTGAATAAAAGTAGTCCTTCCTTGAGTGGGGTCTGTATTTTGACCCTTTTTGGGCTATGATGGAATATGTGCCCTAAGAGATGTCCTCTCCCTGCCCGAGGGAGCGGGCTCTTACAGTTGCCCACAGCTTTGTCCATGTGCCGTCCGCGGCAACATAAATGGCAGCCCGACCCATCTGCTATATTAGTAAAATGTCCTTATCGAATTAACCCGATTAGCAAAAATAGATTAGTACAATAATAATAATAAAGTAATTACCAAAAGTCCACGCTTCTGCCTTTTTTCTTCATTAGCTCCAGCCTTATAACAACTGATAATAGAAAAAAAACATTACATACCTCATTCCTCGTTTTTAATGACATTGGCTCTTACACATTTTCCTGATTCCTCCTAAACCCTTGTAGTTTCTGTTTAAATCCTGCTGCAGTGTCCTTAGGTGTCTGTCCCTTCTTGGCCCCCACGGTCTTCCAAGTCAGACGTCTGATTTTCTGCAGGCTGGTCTCCGCCGGTGTAGCCACCGCCACCCGAAATCCTCGTCCCGCCATGTCCTTCGTCGCCTCCTCAGCCGTGTCGTAGACCCGCGTCTCTCCCTCGTAGAACACCCGCAGTCTCGCTGGGAATGGTGTCTGGAAGCGTATATTCTTCTCTCGCAGAGCTCTCTTCGCCTCCGCATATTCCTTCCTTTTCTTCAGCACCTCCGGAGCGTAGTCATGGTCCAGAAACACTTTCTTCCCCTCGTACATGAATCCCTTCTTCTGCCATGCCTTCTTTATAATCTCTTCCTTTACTCTGAAGTCCAAAAACTTTACCACTATAGATCTCGGAGGTGATTCAGGTGAGGGTCGTGATGGCAGAGCCCTGTGGGCTCTCTCTATCTGGAAGGAGAAGGACGGAGGTAGCTCCAGTTTTTCTCTCAGCAGGTTCTCCACAAAGTCCGACATCTTTCCGGCTCCTTCCTCTGCCCCCTCCTTGATACCATGAATCCTGATATTCCCCCTCCTGGATCTTCCCTCTTGGTCCACCAGCCTCGTTTCGAACTGCTTCTGTAGCTCCAGGAGTTCCAACGTGGCCTCCTCCATGTGCTGCAGGCGCTCCTCCGCGTCTGTTATCCGCTTCTCTGCGTTATCAATCCTGCTGTTAGCTACTTTAATCTCCTCTTTAATTTCGTTTAAGGAGTCCGAGCTTTCCTGGCGAAAATCACGCAGTTCCTGGAGAATTGTTTCCAAGTTTGCCATGCTTAATGTGGCGCAGGCCTCCGGTCTGTCGCTAACTTTTTTAGCTAAATCAGTTAGCCCTGAAGCTAGCGCTTCGCTTTCGGCGATTCCTCTTTTTCCTAACTCGGGTTTTAGCTGTTTTCTTTCATTTTTTCCTCTTGGCATGGTAAATGCCCTTCTTTTTTAATTCATTATATATCTAACTTTTTCCTAGTTTTTCACGAAGTTCGGGCTTACATGAATCTGGGTCGGGGACCTTGTCTTTTACACATGTTGGATTCCCGGAAGTCCCCCCATCCCCCACTGGTACATTTTCATCTTCAAATCACTTCTTGGTCTGTTGCCCTCAAACATCTCCTCCTACATGTCTTTGCGTGAGTGCAGCTACAGTGTGCGCTCTCAGGACATGATTACCTGCAGTGTTCCGTCAGTGAGGACTGAACTTGGAAAAAGGGCCTTCTCCTACTCTGCTCCTGCTTCCTGGAATATCTTACAAAAAGATCTGAAGCTCTCGGCCCTGACCTCTCTAAATGATTTTCAGAATCTGTTGGAATCCTGGCAAAAACCAATGCTGATTTGTTCCTGTTTTTGATTTTGTACATCTACCTTATAATGTTTGCTACTTTTTGCTACTTTTTCTTTTGTCTATTGTTTAATGTACTTGTACCATTGCTGTTCATCATTCTTTAGTTTGTAGCAGGTCGCTTTCGTAAATGAGCCCCCGAAGCTCAATAAGATTTACCTGACTAAATAAAGGTTGAATGAATGAATATCTTGGTTTCACAAAAATCTCTGTTCCTTTAAGATTATAACAACTCATACGTTTGACAAAGAACATTTGTATATTCACTGGTAGTTCGTTTTTGTGAGCTCTATACATAGTAGACAGGATATTGTAATACACCAGGTCATAGAACTTCAACAGTTTCAATTTATGAAATAAAGTGCTTGAAGGGTGACAATAGTGCTTTCTGGTAATTAATCTAACAGCTCTCTTCTGTAGTATAAAGACAGGTTCCGTGAATGATTTACAAGCTTTTCCCCAAATACTGTATCAATACAGTATATTATGTGTGGAACAATAATTGTACAAAGTACAAAGCCTTATCATTTAATAGATTCCTTACTTTATATAATACACCAATTGCTTTGGCTATATTTGTCCTAACAGAATTTATATGAGGTTTCCACGTCAGTTTATTGTCAATAATAACACCCAAGAACTTTATTTCACGCACAAGACAAATCTCAACCCTATCAATCATTAGTGGAAAATCTACAGTTTCCCTTTTTCCACTGAATATCATGTACTTTGTTTTATCGAAGTTCAACAATAATTTGTTAATCTTAAACCAATTTTGTATTTTTACAAATTCTGTCTTAACAGACTCAAAAATCTGATCCATATTATTTCCTGAACAAAAAAATTCCATATCATCGGCAAAAAGTATACATTTGAAAAATTCTGACACCTCAACCAACTCATTGACATATAGAATAAATAGCTTTGGCCCAATTATGGAGCCCTGGGGGACTCCACAAGTAATATTACATACAGTAAGTCAGATTTGACATCATTAATTTGTACAAATTGTTTTCTGTTTGTGAGATAGCTGGTTACCCACTGCAATGCCGGTCCTCTGACACCACATTTACCCAATTTTTAAATAAGAATGGTATGGTCAACGGTATCAAATGCCTTTCTCAAGTCAACAAAAATACTAAGATCATATTTCTTTTGATCAACAGCAGTGGCTATTTGCTCCATCAACTCCATGATAGCATGTGATGTAGAAGTTTTTGCTCGAAATCCATATTGATTGTCACTCAGAATTTTATGCTTGTCAAGGAATTGGTCTAAACGATTCACAAATAGTTTTTCTAATATTTTTGAGAACTGTGGCAATAATGATATTGGTCTATAATTACTAAATACACTCTTGTCACCTTCTTTGAATATGGGTACAATCTTAGCAATCTTCATATTGTCAGGGAATGTTCCAGTTGAAAAGGACAGATTACATATATCCACAGTATTCTTGGGGGTGTCACTGTAGAAGCGAATGTGCATTGTACTTCCTGTCCGACACCGGAAGTGCCTTTATTCCATAGGCGGAGTATGAATCGCGGGTGTTTTTGAAAGTTATTTTCATTCATTTTATCGGAGCAAACACAGCTTTTGTTTAAACGGAACGTTTACTGAAATGTCCTACCGGGGTTCAGGTACCTGCTGTGCTGTTCGCGGCTGCACCAACAACCGGACCAAGCTAAATCTTTGGCTAAAACAACAGTGTTTTCAACACGGACCCAAAACAAAGAAAGAGTGTTCCTGCATCCTACTCTATGGCTGTGTCTGCGCGATCAGGTAACATCTGTAATTTCTTTTTATTCAGGGAGGGTTTATTAATGAGAGTTTTGGATGATTTACTGTCTTAAAATGATATATGTCAGGCGCGACCGGTATCTTTAGCCGAGATAGCTGCTAATAAACCTTAGCCGAGAGGCCGGAGCAAACGCGTTCGCTATTTATGTAGTTTTAAATTATGTCTGCGCGATCAGGTAACATCTTTTTAGTCGGGGAGGGTTTATTAATGAGAGTTTTGGAAGATTTACTGTCTTAAAACGATAGATCTCAGACGCGACCGGTATCTTTAGCCGAGATAGCTGCTAACAAACCTTAGCCGAGAGGCCGGAGCAAACGCGTTCGCTATTTATGTATTTTTAAATTATGTCTGCGCGATCAGGTAACATCTTTTTAGTCGGGGAGGGTTTATTAATGAGAGTTTTGGAAGATTTACTGTCTTAAAACGATAGATCTCAGACGCGACTGGTATCTTTAGCCGAGATAGCTGCTAATAAACCTTAGCCGAGAGGCCGGAGCAAACGCGTTATTTTTAAATTATGTCTGCGCGATCAGGTAACATCTGTAATTTCTTTTTATTTGTCCCTCCTCTTTTAACAAAACGAGTGGTGTTCCCACATTTTTAATGAACTAAAACAACAAAGTTTGGACTGTCTTCAACTGTATTACTCGCATGTAAACAAACGGTGTTTCCGGTCAACCGGAAGTCGTATGCACATTTCGCGCAAAGCATCATGGGGCGTAGGAATACTGTGGATATGTAAATGACTCAATAATATGACCCATTATTTCCTTCACCAGTTTCATGTCCATGTCAACCCAGTCTTTTGATCGTTTATCAGAATTTTTTTTGACAACATTTATTATTTCCTCCTTATTAGTTTCCTGTAGATAAATACTGTTTTTACAGCTAGTACTGTACTAGTAGGGTCTACATTGTTGCTTACTGTTGGTATTTTAGCTGCAAGATTTGGACCCACATCCACTAAATATTGGTTGAATCCATTTGCAATGTCATGATCATTAAAAATATCCTCGTCGTTTTTAACAAAATGTGATGATATACCAAACTTTGATTGTTGAGATTTCAAGACACTATTCATCACTCGCCATGTTGCTTTAATGTCACCATGACTTTTGTTTAGTAATTCACTGTAGTATTCCTTCTTTTGTTTTCTTATGATACTTACTAATTTATTTTTGTACGTCTTGTATTTAGATTCAGATTCTAGGTTCTACATTTTAAGAAACATGAATACAAGAAGTTCTTCTTTTTACAAGCATTTCTCAGTCCATTTGTCATCCAAGGTTGATCAACATTATTTTTTCTAGCAAAATTGTTATACACACAATTTTTTTCATATAGCGTTTCTATGATATTGATAAATTCCTCATAAGATGTGTTCACATCGTTTACGTACACATTATCCCAATTTTGCTTGTCTAGGTCGTCCATTAATTTGTCCATCGCTTTTTTGGATGTGTTTATCATTTTTTTCTCTTTTGTAACTACCTTTTTAATAACTTGGTCATTTTTATATATAGTGAAAATTGGTAGATGATCACTCAGATCAGTGGCAAGAATACCACCGATCACATCTCGGTGTATAGGTCGCACCTTTTTATGGTTTTTTTTCCAGGCCTACGACCTATACACCAGTGCGACCTATTTATGGAATTTTTTTCCATATTTTTAGACCAATTTTTGCCTCAGTTATGACCCGTTTTCACTTTGGCAGAAAATGGTGCGGTACGACTTTCGGCTGCTAGGGGGCAGTGCAGTACCAGTTTCGGCCGCTGTGGGACACTTCCAGAGGAGTACACCTATCGTTTCCAGCTCATGTGTCCGAAAAAAAGCTCCTCTGCTCGGAATGACTGTCAGCCTCCTGGTCTGGATGTAACTTCTGTTAGCTCTGTGTTTCTTAGCGGTTTGTTTGCAAGATAAGTCAAGAACCACTCAGCGGATTTTTCTAAAACTTACAGAATATAATCACAGTGTGGACGTTTATAAGTGAGTAGCTATTTGATATTTGAGATTTAAAAAAAATAAACGATCTTTTTGTAGCATTAGCTTCTGTTAGCTTCTGGTATTAGCTTCTGTTTGTTATACAGGTAGTCCCCGACTTACGAGCGAGTTCCGTCACAAGGGGGCGCTCGTAAGTCAAAAATTCGTAAGTAGGAACACATAGTAAAAAAAAAAAAAAAAAAAATTATTTTTTTTACTTTTTTTTTTTTTTTTTTTATAAATGAATACATGTACAGTACTGGACAGTCACCAAGCACTTAGCCTATCCTAACACAGTTTTTAAAGATGAAGGAATAAGTTGAATTGTCTCCCTTTCACATAAAGGGAGCAAGCTCCCTATGGAGCCTGCAGGGAGGAGGGAGACAATTCAACTGATTCCTTCATCTTTAAAAACTGTGTTAGGATAGGCTAAGTGCTTGGTGACTGTACAGTACTGTACATTTATCTATTTATTAAAAATATACAGTATATACAGTATTTTTATTTTTTATTGTTTTTTATTTATTAATAGATAAATGTACAGTACTGTACAGTCACCAAGCACTTAGCCTATCCTAACACAGTTTTTAAAGATGAAGGAATCAGTTGAATTGTCTCCCTCCTCCCTGCAGGCTCCATAGGGAGCTTGCTCCCTTTATGTGAAAGGGAGACAATTCAACTTATTCCTTCATCTTTAAAAACTGTGTTAGGATAGACTAAGTGCTTGGTGACTGTCCAGTACTGTACATGTATTCATTTATAAAAAAAAAAATAAAAAAAAGTAAAAAAAAAATAAAAAAAAAAATTTTTTTTTTTTTTTTTTTAATGAGATGCATGCTCGTAAGTCCGGGACCTCGTAAGTCAGAGCGCTCGTAAGTCGGGGACTACCTGTAAATAGCTTCAAAACCAATTAGTGTATTTTTTTCTGCTTACAGAGTGTAATTATAAGGCTTTAATGTACGTAACTATGGTCTGAGAAAACATTTGACATAAAATTCGATTTTTTTATTCGTGTCAGAGGCGGACTCGTCTCGTGTTAGCTTCTGTTAGCTTCTGTTTATGTTATAAATAGCTTCGAAACCAATCGTGTATATTTATTTCTGCTTACAGAGTAATTATAAGGCTCCAATGTACTTAACTATGTCCTGGAGAAAACATTTGACATAAAATTCGATTTTTTTATTCGTGTTTTCAGAGACGGACTCGTCTCGTGTTAGCTTCTGTTAGCTTCTGTTTATGTTATAAATAGCTTCGAAACCAATCGTGTATATTTATTTCTGCTTACAGAGTAATTATAAGGCTCCAATGTACTTAACTATGTCCTGGAGAAAACATTTGAGATGAGATTCGATTTTTTATTCGTGTTTTCAGNACATTTGACATAAAATTCGATTTTTTATTCATGTTTTCAGAGACGGAGTCGTCTCGTGTTAGCTTCTGTTAGCTTCTGTTTATGCTATAAATAGCTTCGAAACCAATCGTGTATATTTATTTCTGCTTACAGAGTAATTATAAGGCTCCAATGTACTTAACTATGTCCTGGAGAAAACATTTGAGATGAGATCCGATTTTTTATTCGTGTTTTCAGAGACGGACTTGTCTCGTGTTAGTTTCTGTTAGCTTCTGTTTATGTTATAAATAGCTTCGAAACCAATCGTGTATATTTATTTCTGCTTACAGAGTAATTATAAGGCTCCAATGTACTTAACTATGTCCTGGAGAAAACATTTGACATAAAAAAAAATTATTTGTGTTTTCAGAGACAGACTCGTCTCGTGTTTAGCTTCTGTTAGCTTCTGGCAGACATTAGTAGTAGAGCTAAACACTCGGTCCATATTGCCGGGTTGACTCAGCGGTCACGCAACGCATCAGCGGTGGATGACGCATTACGTCGGCGGTGCCGTAGTTGCGACCTGTACACCGGTGCAACCTATTTATGGATTTTTCCAATTTTTTGGCAATAATTGGACACTGCGACCTACACAATGGTGCGACCTATACAACGGAAAATACGGTACCTTATTATTTATTGAATGTTGTTGTTGAGCATGCATCAGGGTATTATTATTATTATCATCATCATCATTATCATCATCATTATTATTATTATTATTATCATTGTTCAATTTTATTCTGCATTACTCCAGGCATGAGGTGAAACATTCATTAGGTAGTTGTGAAGTTGTTTGCTTTCTGCCATTTTTCTGTTTGTAGGCTTCATAACCCAAGCGTTATGATTGGATTGGGGGAAGTAGAACGTGATCATGTCCCAACCAAGCAACGCCACTCTTGCTTATCGGGTAGCATGTGATCATGTCCTAACCAATCAACGCCACTCTTGCTTAACGGGGGAAGTAGCATGTGATCATGTCCCAACCAATCAACGCCACTCTTGCTTCGCGCGCTTCGTTCAAATGTGGCTATTTCCTGTTTTCATCTGTCTGACAAGAAGGTCTTGTGTCGGACTCAGCGCTCATAAAACTTGCTTTTATTGGATGTCGACTGATCTGGACGACGACTGGACATTCAGTTGGAAGTTGAAGGTAATCGGTTCTGTTTTGTTTATTTGCTAGATGTTTTAGCTTTGTTCACTTGAATTAACAAAACCCGCTGTGGCTAAAAGCTAATTGAGCTAAAACTGATGTGTTACATTGCTGAGATAGATGAATTGAGGCAAGTAAAACACTGCAGGTTAGAATGTTATTCTAACATTTAAATAAGCCATATACTGTATGCTACAAGTTTTTTTTTTTGGCTTGCTTCAAGTTCCTGGATGGTTTAAGAGACAAGGCCCTGCATCCACACGCATGTTTGCGTCACATGTCCGTTAACACGCATGCGCTGACCAGCCAGCAGAACAATAACCGCAGCCAGGCTGAAATACTAATTTACTTGAAATACGTATTTCTGCAACATTACTGTTTCTGTAGCTGCTTCAGGCAGAAAACAAGAGGCTGAAGGAAGACTGTGTGAATGAGATATTAGATGCCTTGAGAGGTAATTTCTAGCAAGTAGTTTGAGTGAAGCAATTAAGACACTGATTTTTAAAACCAAATGTGGAAATGGAGAACGCCTTGTTTGAATGTTATATTTATTCTTTAGATCAGTCTCCTACTTCTTGTTCCTCCTTATATCTCAGCTCTTCATTGCACAAATGACTAATGTAAATTTTGAATGGTCTCAAAACACTATAATGACACACAATTTTTGTTC
>JBBPBX010029550.1:0-13635 GCA_038048925.1 Garcialebias charrua
CTATTGTTATCATTTCCATTGAATTGTCCACAACTATGGACATGTCACTAATTAATTTACATTTTATTTCACTATTAATGAATAGAGCAACTCCTCCACCTTTTTTCTTTTTATTTCTATTCATATGATATAGGTCATATCCTTCTATGCAGTGCTTTAAGTGGGCCGGAACTCACCGGTACCCAGTTCCGCCACTTCTAAAATTTAACCCTGAGAGTACCGGGACTTTTTTTAAACGTAAGGTGCGTTCCGGAACTTATTTTCGTCTTCTCCACTTGAAAGACCTGTAGCAGATTAGAATGCATCATTTCCCCCGACTGGATTTCAAGAAAGAGTAATGCATCTTCACGACAATAAAACATCTTTGGTGGAGCGCGTCCTTTTGGCCAATCACAACCTCAGGATAGACAGGGGGAGGAGACGACAGCGAACTCTGTATGTTCCTTTTTTTCCATATCTGATTGTTGGCGGCGCGATTTAATTATTGCTGCGGGTTTCCGTGCGTACGTCCCTCTTAGGATGGTGCGCGCGCCAATTGCAATGTTTTGTACCTCGGTGCAAATATGCCAATAAAGATACAGTATATTCTATTCTATCTGCTTTGGCTAAGTCTTTGAAGGAGTCAAAAGGACCTGATGTAGCCACAAACTACTGTAGAAACAAAAAATAATTACCGGTACACCACAGTATAGTTTATTATGACAGAAGCTTTATTCAAGAAGCTTATGTCAAAAAGGCGTTCAATTCAAGATCAACTGGACTTTATTTGTAACAGAAGACGTTTCGCTTCTCATCCGAAAAGCTTTATCAATTCAAGAAGCTTATGGTAATCATGAAGGTATAGAAGTTGTCCAAGTCCAAAAGTTGCTGAAATTTTAATTTTAAAACCACAACTCTTAAAAAATAGTGAGCTGTTTACTGTAGAACCATGTGGATTGTTTGTTTCTGTTCATAGATTTAATTTCCAGCAGTAAAATCTCTGCTGGGTTTGGATTTCCTCACAACAGGACATTTTACGTTTACTTGGCGTGCTTTAGAAATTATTTTGTTTTGTTATCTTGACGAAGAAGTTCATTGAGGATTTTTTGTGTGCTTATATTATCAAATTTAAATAAAAAGTGGTGTTTTCCACCAGGTCAAACACTTATGGATCAGAAACTAAACTAAAATACAGAAACTGGGTGAAAGACTGGGTCCAGGCCCTGATCTAGAAGCTTGTATAATAATCCTCAGTGGTTTTCTGTTTGTCTCTCATGGTTGGGTTGGACTTTTGGCCCACTCTTCTTTCCATCGTTGCTTCAGTTCATTGAGGTTTCTGCTCAGCTCTCTGAGCATTTCCATCAGGTTGGTCTCTGGTCTACAGAGGAAGACCCTATAGTGGATCATGATCCACTCAATAACTGCACAGAGCCCAGACCATCAGCCCTACAGTATTGTGTTCCTCTGTAGTGCCTGGACTGTTTGTGGTGTTCACACAACAGACATAAACATGATGGCTAACTGAGACATACAAGTGGCTCCTTCTGCACCAAAAGCCAGAGTTTGGAAGTACTTTTCATTCTATGAAGTTAAAGGGAAAAACGTAAACATGTTTGTAGCCAGTGGAGGAAGAAGAAAACCAGCTAATGGTAGCTGCTAACTGCTAGCCACCTCTTTCCATTGAGCTAGCAATGTCGAAGTTTCCACCCAACTCGATAAAGGCAAAATATTTACAAAGTTCACCCAGTATTTTTTGAAAAATATTCAAAAAACAAGGTTGTTTAATCAGGCAAATCCCATTGACATCACAGATCTCTTACAAGTGGGGCCTGGGCCTGAAGGCAACCTCACATGGATGTTTTTGGACTGTTGGAGGAAACCAGAGGAAATCCACACAAACACAAAGAGATACAAACTCCACACAGAAAGACCCCAGGTCCAAATTGGGGCTTGAATCCAGGACCTTGCTGTGAGGCAACACTGGGTCACTGTGTTGCTCCCTTCAGAGCCATGATAGAACATCCTGATGCTACGTTGAAGACATGCTAATACAGCATGCCCGCCCTCTGCAACAGAAACAAACACAAGGTGGTGAAGTTGGTGTGAGTTTGTGTTGATGCTGTGTTTGTTGTTGTGTATTATGGGTAAATATCACAACTTTGGTCTCATGTGTCCAAAGGACATTGGCCCTCATGCACGAACATGTTTGTATTTTTATCCTAAATTTCTCCTACTTTTGTTCGTACGAAGCGTTCGTACGAACATGCCACGTCAGATTCAACAAACTCTTCTATCCTCAGGAAAAGTGTGTAAATGGCTGCGCAAATATGATGAATCCCACCTGTTCTATCAACCTGCGCGTGCACGCGGAGAGGTTATTTACATAATTCCCACCCCTCAAAACACCATATAAGGCTACGTTTCCTGCCTCAGAGGCAAAACGTGTTCGTTCATAAAATGACAGCGAAAAGTAAAAAGAAGAACTCTACCGGTGCGGAGATTGAAGTTCTGCTCTCTGAGGTCAAGAAAAGAAAATCTGTCCTTATTAGCAGCGTCACTCATGGGAGTAAATGACCAACTAAAGCCAAAGAATGTTTGTTTATAAGAAATGTGGACCTTAAAATATACACGCGACCTGGTGGCCAACTGGGTAAAGCATTGCACTGCTTATCGAGACCTCGTGGGTTCGAGTCCCACGAGGTATGACTATTTTTTTTTCCTTCTTTCTTTAGATTATTTATTCATTCCAGATTAAAAAGACTTTATGCTTCATTTCTTGTTGTATTGTAAATAGTTTTCTTGTGTTTTTTAAATCTGGAATGAATTAAAAGGAGAAAAAAAAAACGTTGTCCCATGTGGGACTCGAACCCATAAGGTTCGACACTGCGACGCAACACTTTACCGACTGAGCTATCTGAGCTCTATGACAGCAACAGGAGGAGGTCAACCTAAAGTCTGCGTTACCGAGACAAATTAAACTTAAATTAATTCATAATTTAAGTTGGTTTCAGTTTGAGATCTTCATATTGATATTGTAGTGTTAGAAAACGGCATTGATAACAAATTGATTTTAATTTAAATACTTTAATCCGTTAGTCATTATTACATTTAAAATTATAATTCGACTTCAAACAGAACCTATTGTCAAGAACAATTGTGGTGCGTGACTTTTTTAAACTCTAAATATTTTCTAAATAACGAAATATGAAGTTATTAGTGGAGAAATTCCGTCTGGATGACAGCAGACCGACTGCTCGTAAAATATACGACAGGTCCGGACCACTCGTAAATTTTGTTCGTATCTGAAAAAAATCGTAGGATACGAAAACATTGTTGAATGCCACAAATGATCCTAAATCACTCGTACGCACAGTTAAGAACAAATCTGTGCGTACGAACGGTTCGTGCATGAGGCCCATTGTTCCAGAAGTGTACAGTAGTGGTTTATTCAGGTGAAACAACTGAGAGTCTGAGATAGAGCATTGCATGGTCTGACCTTCAGGGGGAGTTTGCTTGGAGTTCACCACTGGGAGGATTGGAGGCTAAATGTTTTCTATTCATGAATAATAATGATGGACTCCAGGGGGGTTTGGAAAGCCACTGGAACATGTCTGGAAAATGCTAGCCTCACGTTTCATGTTTGAAAACGACTCGTGACTTTGTGGTAACATCAACAAGTTCACCAATGTTCTTTGGGAAAGTTTGGTGAGACCACAACTTTCCTGTTGCGTCTTGTTTTAGGCCTCACTCAAGTTAAACATATCTGAATGTTTTTGTCTTGTTGAACCAAAGTACCAAACCTTTTATTGGATCCACTTGGACACATGGTGCTATGAACTACGAAGCCAAACCAACAAAATCAATACGTGATAAATGTTTACGGTAAGATCAGTTGCGATTTTTACGCTCATGAATAAAGCCTTCTCTGAACTTCTCTCTTCTAATATAAGCCAAGCTCAGCGTTGTCATTGGTAACAACCCGCCAACGATCCACCTTCAGGCTTTTATTCAGCACAGATGGAGCGTAAACTCACTGTTTGACTTCTGCTGCAGCTTTTTGGAGCAAATGTCTCAAATGAAATAGCTGTATATACGGTGAATGATGTTACAGGATGTGGGAGGGTGAAGTATAGTGAGTGACTCATCTGAGCCAGTGGAGGCAGGTCGGCCCACTTTAAAGAATCATCTAAACTCATTCACCCAGCTGCTGCCGCTCTCATGTACCGTATGTCAGAAAATCTTGCATTAAAGAATCAGCTGCTTCAGACTCTGTGAAGACTCCAGACAGAATCTGTGTCACTTTTTTTTTAAATCTCTGAATCTCTGAGCGAAACACCATCCTGTAGGCAGATAAACCATAAAAATATTGCTGTTTCCATGGAAACACTAAAGATGACATTCTCCGTGAGGGAAACCAGATTAACAACAACGATGAGCAGAAACGACTCCCAAAGGACTTTTAAAAACTGTTTTGGCACAGATGAAACCAGTATTTGGTTGCTTTAAAGCCTCACCTTTATTTAGTCTGAGGAGTAAAAGTTTGTTTTGTTCTGTCCGCAGGTCAAATATAAGGAGGACTTTGAGAAGATGAAGGGTCAGAGTCTGTTTGTTCCTGGAGCTGAACTCATCCACGCCAAGAACATCAGCTCTGTGATTTCTGAGGTCTGATCTCACACTTCTGTACCGGCCACCAGACGTTTGTGACCTCTTCATTGTCACTTTGTATAAACGATGCAATCTGTGATGTTTTCAGTCAAAGTACAAGGAGGAAGGGAAGAAGGAGGCGTCTCTGTCCCTGTACTCCGTCCTGCCTGAGACTCCAGAGACGCAACACGCCAAGGAGGCTTCAGAGCTGCAGAGTGAGGTAAACGTCAGGACTCCCGTTGGTGTCCAAATATCACCAGGCCTGCAGCTCCTGCACATCACACTCATTTATGGTACCGGTACTCTAACTGACAATGTAGACAACTCTGTGAGGAAGAAAAGATGAGTTAGGATATATTACCTTCTACAGATGGTTTCAGAGCTGCTTCTGAGGATTAATGTATGAGAAATGTCTTTAAAAAGTGATTTAATTAAAATGCACCAATAGTTATTGTTAGAGGTATTTAAAAACCTTTATGTTTTTAAATCCTTATATATTTAACATCTTAAACTTTACTTTACTGGTTCTGAGTTTCATAGGGTTTTGACCTGACCTCATTCCTGTTTTTTACTAAATGCACAAAGCTGATTATCAAAACCTGTCATGCTGCACGATATCTAATTAGGTTTCCCAGAACAGATTACAAACAAAATGTTCGGCTCCAGTTTATCACTTGAGAAGATGTGATGAAACAGTGTTGACCTTGTTGATATTGAATCTGTCAGTCGTTTGAATAAAAGATGGACTCAAATCTTAGGAAGTTGGAGTTCATCTGACCTAATCAGGTGAATTTCCCTCTTTGCAAAGAGTCAAAAATCTCACGTCTGTTTGTCTTGTGTGAACTATTTATTTAAAGGTTCTGATGATAGAAATACCTATCAGTTATTTACTTTATTTTGTTGTTTTTTGCGAGTTTGTTGCATTAAAAATGGTTCTGTATGTCTGTTTTTGTTTTCAGATAAAATACAAAGGAAACATAAAGATGGAGATCTCCTCATCTCTTTACTCTCTGTTGCCTGAAACCACAGAGACACAGTTTGTGAAAGAGCTGACGGAGATGCAGAGTGAGGTGAGGACGGACATCACAGTCTCAGTTCAGAATAATCTGACATCCTGGACCTTTACACAGAGCAGGAAGTGATTCCAAGTTGTTTCTAATGATCCAACCTTACTGCCAAAGTCAGCTGAATGTTTCCATTTAAATAAAAAAAGATGAACCTCTCAAATGCAGCTCGTATCTGTAGGTGGAACAACAGATGTCAAGTTAGCAGGATCAGCCTTCTGGCCAGTAGAGTTGCAAATGCCATTAAAGTGGCACTCAACCCACTGTGAAACGGTAGCCCCGCCCCCAGACCAGATTCCAAAACCTCATGAAAATGGGTGTGTCGAGAGACAAGGAGGGGAGGAGGTGGGTGGTTGAGCTGCGTTCACGCCCCCCTCTAGCAACAAACTAAAACAAACTAAAACTCTAGCAAACAACTTAAAACAAGCAACAACAAAGAATTCATTCAACCTTTATTTAGTCAGGTAAATCTTATTGAGCCTCATGGCTCATTTACGAAAGAATAAATATGTAGATGTATTTATCTACAGTATTCCCACCCGATCTATCCAAAACAAAAGGCTTTAGGAAAAAAAATGAAAATAATACTACAAGGTATTCCATAACCGGGGTTCGAACCTGGGTCTGTCGGATCCCAAACCTGCACTTCCACCACTGCCCCAACTTGGCATACATGCTTCAATCGTCCATCGCACCATAAGAAAACGAATACAACCAAATAGTTATGGTGACGTGAAAAGTATTCTTAAAATAAATAAGTTAAAATATACAAATAACTAGTGCCATTCCAAAAACTATAATATGCGTTGTTGCAGTACTTTTCCGGAGTGCAATGTACCACTTCCATATAAGGTATGAACTGCAGCGAGGACCTTCCCATCTCTGCAGGGGACTGGCTCTGCTTGAACCACTTTTGTGACATCAGAGTGTACAAGACACGTCAGAGTGAACAGTCCTTGACCAATAAGAAAATTAAGCTGCAATACCTATGTTCAACACATAGGGTTACCGTAAACACGTTTTTAGACCAAATATTGCCGATTTAAACTAATACTGTACGCACAAATATGTGAAGATTAACACAGACATAGTGCTATACAACATTTTAGACACATTCTAGGGAGTTTATCAGCTAAAAAAAGTTAATTTGGAGTTTAGTTTCTCTTTAAGTCCTTTTTAGCTGGAAAGAATAAGTGAAGTACGGCACAACCTAAACCATATGTGTTAAATTCAAGGCCCGGGGGCCAAATGTGGCCCTCGTTGACATCCTATCTGCTCCAAAGCTGTTATTTTAAATGTAAAATACTTTTATCACTTTAAGATTTTCAGTTATCATTGATTATGATGACAAAAGTGCAACAGAGAATGTCAAATGAGACCAATCCAACTCTTGTTGAGGAACCTGCAACCAAGAGAAGATGTTAGGTATCTAACTACTTAGAGTGAACATTTGTTTTTGGACAAATTCAAAATACTAGCAGCAAGACTTCGAGCCTCCGAGACTCACGTAAGGAAATTAGGAACCTCTGTGAATACCCTGATGCATGCTCAATAATCCAGGTAGAAAATTCTAAAAAAGCTATGTCTGGTCCTCTGGACATTCAAAAAACAAAACAAAACAACGCCTCCTTTTTTTTGTTGCTTTGTTTTGTTTTGTTTTTTGAATGTCCAGAGGTCCAGACTTAGCTTTTTTAGAACCTCTGTGAATGTTTCAAGACATTTTGGAGACTTCTGTAGGTTCAGTGTTCTCCAACTAGACTTGAATGGTTGTGTCACGGTTGGAGGTTGTATTGTAGAGACCCAAAGCGCAGACAGATCAGGCTGGACTCAGATTGTTACAAGCAAAACTGATTTGATTAACAAACCAAAAAGAAATTGCTGACGTGGCAGCAAAACAAAACTACAGAACTCGTGGGGATTGGACACGAGTGTGGAGCCAAGACAGCACAGTAGGTGTTCGTCCTGTTCGGGTGGCCCTGGGGGCTCCGCGCTCGGGGTCCCTCTTGGGGTCTTGGGCTCTGGTACGCCCCTTTGTCTGCCTTGGGTCTTGGGGGTCGGGTCTCTAATGCTTCGCGGTCACTATTGAATGTTCTGTTAGAGAAGCCTTATACACTTATGCATGCTCACAACCACACTCAAATAGATGCAGGGATGTATATGTGGGTATCGTATGTAGATATGTAGATGTATATGTGACTGCATATGCATGTACTGTATATGTATGTATGTATATTTAGGTATAGGTNTGCATGTGAATACATATGCATGTACAGTATATGTATGTATGTATATATATGTAGGTATAGGTATATATATTTATAGAAATCTACTGCAAAGCCATGAATATTCTAAGTCTTTTATACATATGTATTTTGTTGCTGTGTTCTGTCATGTTCTTTGCAGGTTTAGTCAAAAGTCAAAGTCAAAGTCAACTTTATTGTCAGAATTGCAATATGTACAGGACATACACAGGATTGAAATTGCATTTCTCTCAGTCCCTCGGTGCAACAGTAACCATCTAAACACTAAACACTAAAACATTTAATAAACATAAGCATAAAATAGTAAAAGTGTAACACTGTCCTGAGTTTTTTCATAGTAGTATAAAAGTATGAAAATTTACACCAACACTGAAACACCAAACACCCCTAAAACACCAAACACCCAATGAACATAAGCATAAAATGAAATAATAAAAGTGTAATACTGTCCTGAGTTTTTTCATAGTAGTATAAAAAGTATAAAAAGTATATCTATAAAATAAACTGAAGGTTCTAGCATTGACATTTGCAAAGAGTGGCACAGCAGCATATGAGTTAATGTACACAGTATATGTATGAGGTAGTTGATGTTGGTATAGAGGCAAAGTGGCATATGCAGTAAGGCACATAAGGCACATTTGGCATCCTTAGATAAGGCTAGTCAGAGAATACTGTATATGTATCAGCAGTAGTGTAGATATAAAAGTAGTGTAAATGTAAACAGTAGTAATAAATGTAAAACAGTAGTAATAAATGTAAACCGTATTAATAAATGTAAACAGTGAATGTAAACAGTAGTAAGACTATAGGCAGTAATGTAATACAAACATTAGTGCAAATATGAGAAGTAGTGCAAACTGAATGAGCACTATCCCGTTTGATGACACAGGGTCCAGTGTTAAAAACTTTGTGTTGTGTGGTAATGTGTGAGAAAGTTTTTTGTGTTAAGGCAGTTCAAATGGGAGGGAGGCAGAGCAGGCAGAGTGTTTAGCATTCTGACTGCCTGATGAACAGAGCTGTCTCTCAGTCTGCTGGTACGAGCCTGGAGACTCCTCAGTCTCCTCCCTGATGGCAGCAGTCTAAAGCGGCTGTGTAGTGGGTGTGTGGGATCACCTGCCATGCAGTGGGCTTTCCGAGTGAGGCGTTTGCTGTGTAAGTCCTGCAGTGAGGGCAAGGAGGTGCCGACGATCTTCTCAGCTGCTCTCACGATGCGCTGGAGGCTCTTGCGGCAGGATGCAGTGCATGCACCAAACCACACCGTGATGCAGCTGGTCAGGACACTTTCTATGGCACCCCTGTAGAAGGTGCACATGATGGGGGTTGAAGCTCCAGCCCTTTTCAGCTTGCGGAGAAAGTAGAGGCGCTGGTGAGCCTTCTTGGCCAGTGCTGCAGTGTTCCTGCTCCAGGACAGGTCCTTTGAGACGTGCACTCCCAGGAACTTGGTGCTGTCCACTCTCTCCACTGCGGTGCTGTTGATGGTCAGAGGGGCATGTTGTGCATCCCTCTTCCTGAAGTCCACGACAATCTCCTTTGTCTTCTCCACGTTGAGAGTGAGATTGTTGTGTCCGCACCACAAGGCCAAGCGGCTCACCTCGTTCCTGTAGTCCGTCTCATCGTTGTTGCTGATGAGACCTACCACTGTTGTGTCGTCCGCAAACTTGATGAAGTGGTTGGAGCTGTACGATGGTGTGCAGTCGTGTGTTAGCAGGGTGAATAGAAGGGGGCTCAGCACACATCCTTGTGGGGCCCCTGTGTTCAATGTGATGGTGCTAGATGTGTTACTCCCGATCCGTACTGTCTGTGGTCTCCCGGTCAGGAAGTCTAGCAGCCAGTTACACATTGAGGTGTTCAGCCCCAGACTGTCCAGTTTATGGATGAGCTGTTGGGGGATGATGGTGTTGAATGCCGAGCTGAAGTCGATGAACAGCATTCTAACATAAGAGTCCTTCGTGTCCAGATGTGTGAGAGCTGTGTGGAGGGCAGAGGAGATGGCATCGTCGGTTGAGCGATTAGGTCGGTATGCAAATTGGAAGGGATCCAGGGAGGCAGGGAGGACAGATGTGATGCTTTTCATGACTAGCCGTTCAAAGCACTTCATCAGGATGGGGGTGAGTGCTACTGGGCGATAGTCATTGAGGCATGCGGGCGTTGCCTTCTTTGGGACAGGGATGATGGTGGTGGCTTTGAAACAGGTGGGGACGATGGCCTGGCTCAGTGAGATGTTAAAGATGTCCGTGAAGACCGCTGCGAGTTCCCCTGCACAGTCCTTCAGCACACGTTACAGACAGCGGTCGGGTGTATTTGCCTTGTGCTTTCTTTGTGTATACAGTAGTTATTTTATTTTGTAGTCTTACTTTCCGTCTTTCCTTTCTTTCTATCCTATTTTTAAAAAAAATCATAATGGTGTGAAGAGGATGGCTGTAAGGTGAGAAGGGAGGCCATCTATAAAAGGAAATAGACGAAGAAAAAAAGATCCATAACTGGTTGTGATTATCATACCCACCACTGCACCCTGTATTCACTGGTTAAGTGGACATCATTAACTTCACACAGACTCTTCCACTGGTACATTTTCATCTTTAAATCACTTCTTGGTCTGCTGCCTTCATACATCTGCTCCTACATGTCTCTGCGTGAGTGCAGCTACAACGTGCGCTCTCAGGACATTATTACTTGCAGTGTTCCCTCAATATTAATAATAATAATAATAATAATAATAATAATAATAATGAATTCAATTTATAACGCACTTTTCATTAGTGAAATTTTTAAAGTGCTACACACATTGAATGCTACACACATTCATACACCGTAGCGGCAGACTACCATGCAAGGTGCTTTCCAGTCCTACCGGGAGCAACTCGGGGTTAAGTGTCTTGCCCAAGGACACAATGATAAGAACTGAACTAGTTAAAAGGGCCTTCTCCTACTTCACTCCTCTTTCCTGGAATATCTTGCAAAATGATCTGAAGCTTTCGACCTTGACCTCTATAAATGGCTTTAAACATCCGGTAAGTTCATGGGAAAATCCAACGCAGACATGTTCCTGTTTTTAGTTTTCTACAACACCTTACAACCCAGCTGTTTTTTCTTACATTTTTAATACCATTTTATTTGTACTTGTTATTCTCAATTTGTATGCATCCTTAATGATTTTATATTGTTGTCTATATGGTCCACTGTTGTCATCACTCTGTTGAAATCAGGTCTCTCTTGTAAATGAATCCCTGAGGTTAAATGAGATTAGCCTGTATAAATAAAGGTTGAATTAATGAAAATTGTCTTTCTATCTTCCTTTTTGGGTTGCAGGGGTCACTGGTGCCTATATCCAGCAGTCACTGTGCGAGAGGCAGGGGACACCCTTAACAGGTCTCCAGTCCATCACAGGGACACATAGAGACAAACGAGACAAACAACCATTCACTCTCTCACTCACACCTAGAGACAATTTAGAGTCACCAATCAGTCTAACATGCATGTTTTTGGTCTGTGGGAAGAAACCAAAGTACCCGGAGAAAACCCACACACGCACGGAGAGAACTTACAAACTCCGCACTGAAAGGCCCCCAGCCGGGATTTGAACCAGTGACCTTCTTGCTGAGAGGCAGCAGCTCTACCAACCACACTACTGTGCCACCTTGATCTCAAATCTATATGATTTCATTAATTAAATGAAAACCGCTGTCCAAACAAACCTTGCACTTGTAAATACTGTAAGTAAATGCCACCCTTTTTAAAATAAGTTGCTAATAATTAAAATTTCTGGGACAACAGAGTTTCACTGCAGACTTGAGCCTAATTACTGACTTACCTGTCAAAACAACAAGAATAAAAGAAACAGCCAACATTCACAAATGTAAAAACAATATAGAACAGTGGTGAACCTTCCCAGGAGAAATTTGGCAAAATGACTTCAATAGAAGGCGATTCCATCCAAACATCTAAAACTCTGAAGACCTCACGTTCCTCAGTTAATGTCGGAGTCCATGATTCAAGAAAGAGACCAAATAACCTCCATGAGTAACAACTGCTGACCACAAATAACACAGACATAGTTCACATTTTCCCAAAAGTATTTTGATGATCCCCAAGACTTTAAGGAAAATACTCAAAGATGAAAAAGACACATTTCATAAAAAAGAACATATCAAAAAGATAAACTTGAATGAATGAATGAATGAACTGCTATGTTCTGACAACATGCTGTAAATGATGGAACCATGAATTCTGCTCTCTACCAGAAAATTTTGAAGATTTTTTTTTTTCATTCTCTCGTTTAGGTTCTGCGTCAGAACATCAACCTTCCTCCACAGCCATGTGTGAATTATCACAAACGACTGTAGTTGTTGCCTCCAAGCACAACCAGTAATTATGTTTAGGGGCAGTTTGTTGTTCACACAGGACCATGTTAGTTTGGATGGCTTTTTGAATTTGAAACCTGAAATGATCGTTTAAAATGCATTCTGTACTTAATGAGGTTATCTTGGTCTGATACTACCATTTGTTTGAGGATATGAAACAGAAGAAATCACCATAGATGGAAGTACTGCTCAGCCTTGTGAAACCTCATGTCAGTGATACATGCCTTCATCTAGTCCTCTATCTGAAACCCAGCTCACAGTTTTTAGTTTCATCTTTGTTTCTCTCTGCCCCCTAAGTTTTTCCCTCATTTTCCCAACTATTATCTTTTTTCAGGCTTTGAGTCTGGTTCAGTGGCCGGCTCATATGTCGGTGTCAGATAGAAATCCCTGGCAGGCCTGCGGTTTTACCACAGCCACAGAATAAAAGATCAACTGTTTGGAGACGACAGATACAGATTCCTTTACTGTTGTGAAAGTAGATACATGTCCTCCAATTAAAATGCTGCTGGCCAGCGTATGCAACATGTTTGCCCCATTTGCTGCATACTTTGTGGACTGAAGTCCAACAAGGGGGTAGTTTTCACCATTTTCTTAGCAGGTGCCCAGACTTTTTCAGCATGCAAGCTCCTTTTAAAATGACCAAGTACCTTCTATAAGACACTGTTTACACGAGAACAACCTCTGGAAACGTTAGTGTTTTTTCATTGTTTATTGGGGGTAATAAACAAAAAAAATTGTGGGTTTACATATAAACGCTGCATTTTCCATATCAGTCGGGTTGGCAGATATTAAATTAAGAAACTATAGTACATATATATATATATATATATATATATATATATATACAGGGAACCCCCGACCTACGAACGAGTTTGGGACCTAAGAACCGTTCGCAGCTCGATCCGTTCGTAGGTAGGGGGTGAAAATTATATTAAAAAAAAAAAATTATTCATTCATTCATTCATTCAACCTTTATTTATCATGCTAACGGAGCGCGCGCACACATTTAAGCATGTAAAGTAGTGTACTGTAATGTTAAACATTGCTATTCACATTTACAGAATAAATAAAAATATATTTTCTTACTTTGAGATGGTCAAAGCCGACATCTTAGGTTGCCATGCGTTGATTGTTGTCGGGCCGAGCAGCGCGCCACCGCAGCTGCTCCAGGCCTGTGTTAGCTAGCTGGCTAGCTTCTGCTAGCCAAGCCATGAGCTAGTGTTGGAGCGGCGGCGCGATCAATCTGCAGCTTCTGCTGCTCCAGCCGCTGCTCCAGCCTGAGACGTCCACAGAGCTATTCCAGCTAGTAATTAATCCACATGATGC
>JBBPBX010029551.1:8141-25317 GCA_038048925.1 Garcialebias charrua
ATTGACAAAAAACACCTCACAAACCAACAACAGAGGTTTCTCAAAAAACTTTGTTAGTCTAATTCACAGACAAGACACCTCTGCTCCCATCCGGTGTAAAACGTTTGGGAATCAACCCCAAAACTGAGTTATAAGTCTTGGAAAGTTGAAATCTCAGACCTCCTCCTCTGTTAAGAGAAGGTTTTTCTCTCTTAACATAAACAGCTTCCTTCACACCCCTTTCAAACCATCTGTGCTCTCTGTCCAAAATTTGCACTCACGGACAAGGGTCACTCTTTTGATGACCAAAATGTGCAAATTTTGGACAGAGCGCACAGATGGTTTGAGAGGGGTTTGAAGGAAGCTGTTTATGTTAAGAGAGAAAAACCTTCTCTTAACAAGGAGGAGGTCTGAGATTTCAACTTTCCAAGACTTATAACTCAGTTTTGGGGCTGATTCCCAAACGTTTTACACCGGAGGGGAGCAGAGGTGTCTTGTCTGTGAATTAGACTAACAAATTTGTTTGAGAAACCTCTGTTGTTGGTTTGTGAGGTGTTTTTTTGTCAATCTATATACAGTTGTGTGGTTTCTGCCAAAGACTTCAAGGGAACCCCCTACTGTTAAGGTGTGATCTGTCAATTTTCATGTATGTGTTACCTCAGTTTGAAATTTACATACCCGGTATGTTGGTGCGTGACTCACTGTTATCACTCCACGCGCACACAGTCTGTTTCATTGAATTGATAAAGCTCCTCAGATGAGAAGCGAAACGTCTTGCTCAACAAATAAAGTCCAGTTGATCTTGTATTGAACGCCTTTTTGATGTGAACATAAAGCTACAGTTCTTACTGTATTTTACATGTGTTTCAGTGGTTCCTACAGATGTTCAGAAGTCAGTGCTGATTAAAGAAGAAGCTCCTGAAGAACAATGGCCTAATGTGGACCAGCAGGACACAAATTGCATCAACATAAAAGAGGAAGAGGAGGAACAGTGGACAATTTTGGGGGGAGAGCAGCTCAGTGTGAAGGAGGAGACAGATGTCACCAGCTTTTCATTAACTGCAGTTCCTTTTAAGAGTGAAGACGATGAAGAGAAACCTCTGTTCTCACAGCTTCATCAACACCAAGTTGAAGTCGGTGATCTTCCAACCAGCAGCTCAGGTGTTCACATAGAATCCTCAACTGGTGAAGGAGAAAAAGATTTAGAAAACCCAGATCTGAATGCTTATAGAGATTCTGATTCTTCAGAAACTGAAGTTAGTGAAAATGGTGAAGAGGATAATTATGTGAACAATCCTGAGTCTCAGCTGAATCTTTTTTCAGATTTTGGATTAAAAACTGCACACGATGATGAAGCCCGGGAGTCTTCACCCAGCAGGGTCTCTGAGTCAATTGTGAACAGGGTCCACAACGAAAATGGACTGAGGCCTTTTGGTTGTGATGTTTGTGGGCGACAATTCAATCATAAGGGTCATTTAAAGAGACACATGATAATCCACACAGGACAGAAGCCCTTTTCTTGTGAGCAGTGTGAAAAAAAGTTTACTGAAAAGGGTAGTTTAAAAAGACATGTGAAAATCCACACAGGACAGAAGCCCTTTTCTTGTGATCAGTGTGAAAAAATGTTTATTTACAAGTCCAGTTTGAAAATACACATCAAAATTCACACAGGACAGAAACCATTTTGTTGTGATCTATGTGGCCGACGGTTTACAAGAAGGGGCTGTTTAAAGAGACACATGATGATCCACACAGGACAGAAGCCATTTTCTTGTGAGCTGTGTGAAAAAAGATTTCCTACAAAAGGTAATTTAAAGAAACACATGCTAATCCACACAGGACAGAAGCCATTTTGTTGTGATCAGTGTAGTAAAAAGTTTACCCAAAATTACAATTTAAAAAAACATATGATGATCCATATAGGATCGAAGCCATTTTGTTGTGATCTGTGTAGTCAAAAGTTTACCCAAAATTCCAGTTTAAAAAAACATATGATGATCCACACAGGACAGAAGCCATTTTCTTGTGATCTGTGTGAGAAAAAATTTACTCAAAATTGTTTTTTAAAAACACACATGGAAATCCACACAGGACAGAAATCATTTTGTTGTGATTTATGTGACCAACTGTTTACTGAAAAGGCCAGTTTGAAAAAACACAAGATAATCCACACAGGACAGAAGCCCTTTTCTTGTGATCAGTGTGAGAAAAGGTTTTTTCGAAAGAGCAATTTAAACAGACACATGAGATATCACAGGGGAGAGAAGCCATTTTCTTGTGATCTGTGTGAAAAAAGGTTTACTGAAAAGGCGAGTTTGAAAAAACACAAGATAATCCACACAGGACAGAAGCCCTTGTGATTTATGTGACCAAATGTTTACTGAAAAGGCCAGTTTGAAAAAACACAAGATAATGCACACAGGACAGAAGCCCTTTTCTTGTGATCAGTGTGAGAGAAGTTTTTTTTTCGAAAGGGCCATTTAAACAGACACATGAGATATCACAGGGGAGAGAAGCCATTTTCTTGTGATCTATGTGAAAAAACCTTTACTGAAAAGGACAGTTTGAAAAAACACATTAAAATCTACACAGGACAGAAGGCATGTTGTTCTGATTTTTGTGACCGAATTTTTACCAGTAAAGCCAATTTAAACAAGCACATGAGAATCCACACTGGGGATAAAAAGTAATTTTGAAGAACTCATGGGCAATAAGCCACTAACACTCCCTAATATATTTCATTTAATTTTTTACATGCCTGAATCTTGTGATAAAGAACATATTTTCACTAGTTTTAACTGAGAAACATTTATCTGTCTCCCAAACACTCAAAGTTTATTTCCACTCAATTAATAAGCTTTTACCTTGTAAAGTACATAACACACAGACTGCAGTTGCAAGTATATAAAGTAAACATCTTCATTGTACCTGTTTAATACTTAATAAATAAATAAAGTTATGCATACCAACCAATTTTTAATTTGTAGTCTATTTTGTTTGTATCACAACAAAGAATTTGGATACTAAAGAGGGAAATAAGGGCTTGTATCAACTGGCAAAACAGAGGGATCAGGCCTGAAAGGATGTACAGCAGGTTAGGGTTGGTATAAGTAGAAATGACAATGTTGTAGCAAGGGTGGAGAGTGATTGAAATGTTGAAGGAGTAATTTCTAGAGCAGGTTCATGCCCCCACTGCGTTAGGAAAGTCTCTGCCTCAAGGGCCCTGCATGCTCCATACAAAGCAGTAAAATCTGCTCTCTCACGGGGCGGCCGTGGCACAGTGGTAATGGCAGTCGACCCCCGATCAGAAGGTTGGAGGTTCGAATCCTGCGTCCGCCCACCATGTGTCGTTGTGTCCCTGGGCAAGACACTTAACCCCGAATTGCTCCCGGTAGGTCTGGATGGCGCCTTGCAAGGCAGGCTACCACTACCGGTGTATGAATGTGTGAATGAATGGGTGGATGGCTGGTATTGTAAAGCGCTTTGGGGCTCCTCACAGGGGGCTAGAAAGCGCTATATAAATAAGCTCCATTTACCATAGCTGCATGATGAAAATTGCGTCATTTTGCTCTCAGAGCAGATTCACCTGCCCCTTCTGGATACAATAGTGTTATAGTACTCGAGACTGGTCTTGTTCTTGTGACCGGTCCCACAACCGCCTTTTGATGGAGTTGGTCTTGTGTCAGACTTGACCGCACTTGGTTTCGGTCTCAGACGTTGAGACTCTGTATTTTATTTCAAGACCACAACTGTGAAAATATCACTAAATTGCCAGAATATTATCCAGTTTATTTGTAGACATATTTGCATTTATTTGATGCAAAATGTACTGATTCAAATCCAAGCGATAACATGGCTCATTGCTAAGTTAATGTTTTTGTTACCGGTGTCACGCCCACCCCTCTTCACTCACACACAGTTCTGTACCAACAGAACAATACAGTCAACAGAATGTAATGTCATGGCCAGGGATGAAAGTAAGCCGGTACGGTCTGGTACTACGTACCACGAATAAAAAGTAACATCTGACCACTAATATCATGAATATCATTTAAATAAAGACAGTCACACAGAATATGGTAGGGCTTATCATATATTGTGACCACACTGTAATTTATAGAAAAACATTAAATACATGAGCCAAACGGTTTCTGCTGACTCTCTATCCGCTAATGAATAAAAGTCATATCTGACCACTAACATCATGAATATTGTGGAAATATAGACGATCACAATTTGTGATCGTCTATATTTCCACAAGTAGTGGGGATCCTCTGCCATGAACCGGAAAACATGTCTCCACACATGCAGTCCCTTCACCATAATGCATCTTTGATGGGAATCATCTTGGAGGGAAAGATTGTGACATACAGTATGTTGAGAATCTGCTCCAGGCCATGTACATTGTTGTCAGACTTACCTATGCACTGCAGCTCAACTACCCAAAGTACAACAAGAACACTTGTGGGTTTTTTCAACAGGCATTTCTGAACTAGACCGGTCTCAAACTTAAACTTCAAACACTCAAGTATCAACTTGCAATGTAAGATCCAGAATCTACTCTTCCCATGTGAATTTTTTATGAATTGGAAGTAAATTATTTATCAGTTGGCAGTTAAACAAAGCATTTTAAAAATAATTTTGATCTCCATTATTTCTTAATAACAACTTTAATTGAAGGGAATGTACAAGAAAGAGAAAGGGTTAGAAGAGAAGCACGTTTAAAAAACAATGTGAATGATAGAGAAAACGTGTGGGGGTGAGGAGAGAGGAGGTAGATAGAGGATGAGGGAAAAATGTGGCTCGAGATAAGGATTTACTCTATTTTATTTTTCACCTTTGTTCTCTCACACATGCTTTTTTATTTTTATCTAGACAATCATTTAGTTAATTCTGAATTCACAATGGCCAAGTGGGATGGATGGTGGCCGAGAGCGGGGACCTTGGCAGTCTGAAGCTGGTTGTTGGGATGTGGAATGTCACCTCTCTGGTGGGGAAAGAGCCTGAGCTGATGGGTGAAGTTGAGAGGTTCTGGCTAGAAATAGTCGGACTCACCTTGACGCATGGCTCTTGCTCTGGAACCAGATTCCTTGAGAGGGGTTGGACACTCTTCCACTCTGGAGTTGCTCCTTGTGCGGGCCGCCAAGCAAGAGTAGGCATACTTGTTGCTCCCCCATCTTGGTGACTGTACATTGGGGTTTACCCCGGTGAATGAGAGGGTAGCCTCTTCTGCCTATGTGTGGGGGGATGGGTTTTGACTGTTGTTTGTGCCTAGCGCCAAACAGCACTTCAGATTACCCACCCTTTGTGGAGTCCTTGAAGTGGGTACTGGAGAGTGCGCCTCCTGGGGACTCCCTTGTTCTTCTGGGGGACTTCAAAGCTCACATGGGCAATGACAGTGAGACCTGGAGGGGTGTGGTTGGGAGGAGCGGCGCCCCTGAGCTGAACCTGAGTGGTGTTCTGTTACTGGACTTATGTGCTCATCATGGATTGTCCATAACGAACACCATGTTCGAGCATAAGGGTGTCCATATCAGTGTTGTCAGTGGTGGGCAAATGAACGCTAGGTAGCGCTAAAGCGCTAATCCGCTTACAGTGGACCTAAACTTTTTGTCAGCGTTTTTGTGAATTGACTAACTTTTATAATTCATAAGCGGATTTGTGCTATTTTTATTTAAAATGCAGTACCGCTAATAACTAATTATCTATCAGTAAAAACCAATAAACTTATTTACAAGCTCTTATGCTGCTTGTTTTACCTTTTTCCCCACCGTAAACAGCAGAGAGGAGGAAGGGTGTGAGGGGGAGGGGGGCAGAGCTGAGAACAGACTCGGATCTACCATGTAGGTAAATGCCTGGGGGTCCCATTTCAGCAGTGGCCCCGGCCCCGCCTCGCCCCGTGCAGTCACCTACATCACTAACATTGATCCTGCTTGTTAATGTACATTTAACATAAAAATAATTATAGTTACGATGAAAACGATCATTAAATACGCAATTAAAAAAACGGTCGATTTCTTTATCCCCCTACTAAAAATGGACTATTCCATCTTGACATCTTCCGGGTCACTCAGAGGTGAACTCGGGGGCTAATTCTGTGGCTACTGTTTGTGCTGGGTACTTGGATAAATCCGTAGAGAACCCCGCTGTTTCAAGCCAAATTAACGCGGCCGGAGGAGTTTATTGAGGGTTTTGTGTCGACCATTTGACGGTGAGTCGTTATTTTTATGTATTTTAGTTACTTTTCATTAAATCTGTTGACTACCTATAGACGCTAACTCTGTGTCTGCCTGTTGGTAGTGCTGGGTTACTAATGGATAAATCCGTAGAGAACCCCGCTGTTTCAAGCCAAATTAACGTGGCCGGATGATTTTATTGTGTGTTTTGTGTCGACCATTCGACGGCGAGTCGTTAGTTTCATGTATTTGGGTTACTTTTATGTATAAATGCGGTGGCGACACACCCGTGTATTTGAGATTTAAACGTGGTTTTAGGGATTAAAAGATCATTCTATTTTTTGTTAATTTCGTGGCCGAATAGAATATATGTACGTAAAGTATTAAATAAATCCTTTGATTTTTGTAATTTCATCCTTTTAGGATCATTTTTGTTACTTTTCAGTTGGCAGTGTAGTGCAAATATTGATAACGCTGCCGGCTATATATAAATATATATATATATATATTAGGCATGTAACGAGATCTCGTTGTACGAGATCTCGCGATATTAAACTCCCGCGATATCTCTCGTTGAGAGGTAACGTTGTCTCGCGAGATGCTAATGCTAGCGCTAGCAGAGCCCCTAGCAAGTCAGCGTCACGGACAGCATGGCTTCGCCGGATGAAGTTGCTATAGAAGACGCCCCAACTACTGATGGAGGGTCCCGGTGCCGCAGACGAGACGCCTCTACATTGATGGAGGGTCCCGACGCTGCCCCGAATGTAAAGACACGCGTGTAAACACCGGTGTGACCGGTGTTGCCAGATAGAGTCCCACCCACCCAAAGCACTCTTTACCCGCAAAAGGCAGAAGGAAAATCGCGGTGAACCGCCCAATCTGGCAACACTGGTGAGTGACGGCTGCAGATTCAGCGCTGATGCGGATATTTTTGGAAAGTCCTGCGTGAATATCTATTTTTTTTAACAAAGTTGAACGTTCTAAGGTCTAAGGAGATTCAATCAGTAAAATGAAGACATCAGTTGGGTTTGTAATACATGTTAAAACAGAATAAAAGCCTTTTTGCGGCATAAAACCGATCTTTGAAGTTTTCTTGAACTAATGTTAAAATCTCGTCTCGTTCTCGCGAGATCTGTGATTTTCTCGTCTCGTATCGTCTCGTGAGTTTTGTGTATCGTTACACCCCTAATATATATATATGTATATAATATAGAAATATATAAATAGCGGATTAGATTAGCTTCCCCTAATTTTCATAAGACATTTGTGCTTTTGAAATTGTGGACCTAAAAAAAATTAATAAGCGTTTTAGAAATTGTGGAACTAATTTTTTAATTAGCGGTGCCCAGCACTGAGTGTTGTTTTTGACAGCCATTTTTATTTTAGTTTTAGTCATAGTCTTTTAGACTAAAATACTTCTTAGTTTTAGTCTGTTTTAGTCATTTCTATATTTAATGGTTTTAGTTAAGTTTTAATCGACAAAAACTTAAAAAATTTAAGTCTAGTTTTAGTCTTTAAAAAAAACATATTAGTCTTTACAAATTAATTTGAGTACGGTAATTTGTTTTGCACTCCCAGAACAGAAGGAGAAATCTTTTTTTTTTACCAAAAAAGGCGTTCAATACAAGATCAACTGGACTTTATTTGTAACAGAAGACGTTTCGCTCATCATCCGATGAGCTTTCTCAATTCAATGGAGACTATGAGAGGGAGAGAGAAGTTATAAGCAAGCTGGGCCACTGATACACACCAAACTAGGTAAATTGGAAGCTAACACACACATATACTTGGGATAACACGTGCCTGTGACCCATTCAAAGTTCAGTGTGTGAAAGCAGAGCTTACAGAAAACACACACATCCTACTGTATGTAAATTGACAAAAACCACACTTCACACATTAGCTGTGTTTCCATCCATTTTCATTTCGATTTTTGAGCTAATTTTTGAAATCTCGCAAATATGTAAATACAAATTAATGCGAAGCAGAAGTGTTTCCATCTACTGACTTGTAGCGCATCTACCAAGCCACGCACAGCGTCATTACGTCAGACGTCAGCGTCATTACGTCAGACGTCAGCACTGCGCATGTCTACAGTAAACAGGAAGTAGCGGTTGAAAACAGAACCCGGCCACACATCTCGTCAAAATGGAGAGAATATTTCAGGTACGTGTTGCTATCGGGCGAGTTGTATTTATTCTGTCATGCCAACTAGTTTTAGCGATGTTACATGTTGTCCGGAGCGGAAACAGCTGATCAGTCACGTGACGTGAATGTTCGCTTCGGCAGCACGAGTCGGCAAATGTGTTTCCATCTGTCGTTTTGCGCATCTGCTCGGTTTCGAAGATCCCAAAAACCACCTCAAGCGAGCGTATCTACTTTTTGGCAAATTTCAGGAAGTAACTGCGCATTTTGCCGTTTCCATTAAGCTTTTCTGCTGCGATACTTCAAAATGCGCACCTAGAAACCTTGATGGAAACACGGCTATTGATACCAGGGACCTGTCAAAGTCTTTGTTAGTCTTATTCACAAGTGATATCCCAAGTACTGTATGTGTGTATGTTAGCTTCCAATTTACCTAGTTTGGTGTATCAGTGGCCCAGCTTGCTTATAACTTCTCTCTCCCTCTCACAAGCTGTGTTTCCATCCATTTTCATTTCGAATTTTGAGCTAATTTTTTTAATCTCGCAAATATGTAAATACAAATTAATGCGAAGCAGAAGTGTTTCCATCTGCTGGCTTGTAACGCATCTACCAAGCCACGCACAGCGTCATTACGTCAGACGTCAGCGTCATTACGTCAGACGTCAGCACTGCGCATGTCTACAGTAAACAGGAAGTAGCGGTTGAAAACAGAACCCGGCCACACATCTCGACAAAAAGGAGAGAATATTTCAGGTACGTGTTGCTATCGGGCAAGTTGTATTTATTCTGTCATGCCAACTAGTTTTAGCGATGTTACATGTTGTCCGGAGCGGAAACAGCTGAACGTCACGTGACGTGAATGTTCGCTACGGCAGAACTGAATCGGAAAATCTGTTTCCATCTGTCGTTTAGCGCATCTGCTCATTTTCGAAGATCCCAAAAACCACCTCAAGCGAGCGTATAAACTTTTTGGCGAACTTGAGAAAGTAAATACGGATTTTGCCGTTTCCATTAAGCTTTTCTGCTGCGATACTTCAAAATGCGCAGCTAGAAACCTTGATGGAAACACGGCTACAGTCTCCATTGAATTGAGAAAGCTCATCGGATGATGAGCGAAACGTCTTCTGTTACAAATAAAGTCCAGTTGATCTTGTATTGAACGCCTTTTTTGATTTATCATGTCCTGGACGACTGAGAATCTTCACCAGCATATTTTTTTTACCAGAAACTATGAAATTACAGTTTGAGGAATTTTAATCCCATTTTGTGTGCCCCCCCTATCCCATGTAATTGTTGATACAAGAAAAAAAACCTAGGGGCCCGACCCGAGCTCTTTGTTTGTGCTGATGTGCTCACATAGAAATCATCCCTCCCAAAATGCTAATTTGCTCTGAAATTCTGTAAGTGATGTCTCTTCACAAACAAAGAGCTCGGGTCGGGCCCCTAGGGTTTTTTTTCTTGTCTTCACTGGAAGAAATGGGCTTGTTGTTGTTTGAAGTAAAATGAATGCAGAATTTTAAGATTAACTAGAGAAATTGCATTTCCTATGAAAATGCATGTGTGAATGCCATTTGTTCAAGAATTAATAATAATAATAATAATAATGAATTCAATTTATAACGCACTTTTCATTAATGAAAATCTCAAAGTGCTACACGGTGCAACAAAAATTAAATGTCAATAAAGCAAGTAATAAAAAACCAAGAATTACCTAATAACAGCTGAATACTGTATTATTATATATATTATCTAAAATAGCAGAATGAAGCTTAAATGTCTTAGAAATTAGAAGAGAGAGTACAATTTTGCAGCATTACGCTGGAAAAAGTTGAAATAAGTGCAAATAATGTGGAATTGGTTGAAACAAGCCTAAATTAGCATAAAGCAGCTTAATACAGTAGTAGCTAAATAGCAGCAGAAGCTGAAACTAAACAAAAAAATGCCCAAAACAAAAACACTCATTTTGTGGCTTTTTATCTTACTAAATACCATGTTAAGAAAACAGAATGACTTTAGTATTTTTTATATTGTTTTTTTTTCTTTTCATTAGATTGAAAACAGCGTTTTTTTTAATACATTACTTTGTCCATTGTTCTTCTACCAATAAACACTCAATCTAAAAAAATGTATCTTTTCTTTTTTGCAAAAGTTTTGATTCAATGTATTTATTTAAAATGAAGTATTTTTTGTCCCAAACACTTTTACTGTAAGCTTTTATCAGAAAAATGTAGGATGCAGCAGACCCAACAGACACATGGGGTAACAGCAACAGGTTTGATATTCAGTCACTCACTCAGCCTATCAGCCACACATCCCTGCATTCATTCAACATTTATTTATACAGGCTAGCCTCGTTGAGCCACATGTACCCATTTACAAGAGGGACCTGTCTCACTCACACCCAGGGTCAATTTAGAGTTACCAATCAGCCTAACATGCATGTTTTTGGACTGTGGGAGGAAACCGCAGCACCTGGAGAAAACCCACGCATGCACGGAGAGAACATGCAAACTCCACACAGAACGGCCCCCCGGCCAGTGATTTGAACCGTGGGACCTGCTCGCTTAGACGCAGCAGCTGCAGACCTGCTCGCTCAGACGTAGCAGCTCTAATGCCTCTTTTCCACCGCTCGGCTCGGCTCGGGTTGGATCGGCTCAGGTCGGCTCAGTTCGGGTCGGGTCACATCTATGTTCTGTTTCCACAGCTTTTTTGTACCCCTTCTGTGGGCGGGGTCCAGAATCCTACTCGTCTTACCACATGGTGGCAGTAGTGTTCCTCAAGCTATTTACTACAGTACTAGCCACCACTAGAAGAAGAACACAATAAAGACTTTGTATCACATATTATCAATTCTATCAAAAACCACATAGCTGATATTTTTCAAAAAAATCTAGTGTGATCACAACATGTTCATATACGAAATGTATCCTGTTGGAGTTATTTGAAATAAAATTCAATGTTTTATAGACATAAATGTGTCAACCTACGTCCATTAATTTTCTCCCTTCTACTTTGTATCACATATTATCAATTCTATCAAAAACCACATAGCTGATATTTTTCAAAAAAATCTAGTGTGATCACAACATGTTCATATACGAAATGTATCCTGTTGGAGTTATTTGAAATAAAATTCAATGTTTTATAGACATAAATGTGTCAACCTACGTCCATTAATTTTCTCCCTTCTACTTTGTATCACATATTATCAATTCTATCAAAAACCACATAGCTGATATTTTTCAAAAAAATCTAGTGTGATCACAACATGTTCATATACGAAATGTATCCTGTTGGAGTTATTTGAAATAAAATTCAATGTTTTATAGACATAAATGTGTCAACCTACGTCCATTATTTTCTACTTTGTATCACATATTATCAATTCTATCAAAAACCACATAGCTGATATTTTTCAAAAAAATCTAGTGTGATCACAACATGTTCATATACGAAATGTATCCTGTTGGAGTTATTTGAAATAAAATTCAATGTTTTATAGACATAAATGTGTCAACCTACGTCCATTATTTTCTACTTTGTATCACATATTATCAATTCTATCAAAAACCACATAGCTGATATTTTTCAAAAAAATCTAGTGTGATCACAACATGTTCATATACGAAATGTATCCTGTTGGAGTTATTTGAAATAAAATTCAATGTTTTATAGACATAAATGTGTCAACCTACGTCCATTATTTTCTACTTTGTATCACATATTATCAATTCTATCAAAAACCACATAGCTGATATTTTTCAAAAAAATCTAGTGTGATCACAACATGTTCATATACGAAATGTATCCTGTTGGAGTTATTTGAAATAAAATTCGAATTTTTATAATTTATTTTCGTTGTGCAAGCACAGGTTTTGGAAAAAGTCAAAGCGAAACTACTTTAAATGCAGCATATTTGACCACTACGTGACAATATTAAAGCGTGGTTAAGCTCAGGAGCCCTCGTACTATAAAGTCAGCTATGAAATATATTTTATATCTGTTCATTGAGCTACATTTAAAGACATAAAGCCGCCCGCGCGCCGCGTGTTGCTCGTGGCGAACCTATTTTTTTAAATCGTGCAGTTTTGAGCAGTACGTGATTTTATTAAGGACACGTTCAGCTGAAGACCCATCTTTGCTATAAATTTAAAAAATAATAATTGTTTTTACCGTGTTTATCATGTAAAGTCCAGCAGTGATCGCGTCCCTTGCTTCCGTGAAAACAGCCCGAAGTCTCCTCCTTCCTACTTCCGGAGCGGGTGAGCTCGCTTCAGTACACCTCTGAAACCGGCCCGAAAATCTCAGGAAATCTCGCGCGGCTCCGCACGGAATATCCGGTGGGAAAGGATGAAAGGGGGTCTCTGCGACGCACATATGACGTAACATCCGACCCGAGCCGACCGGTGGAAAAGGGGCATAAAACAGTTGTGCCACCATGCTGCCCATGTTTTACACGTAACAATAGCCGACGTTAGATTAGCACAAACAAGCTAATAGCACAAAGTTAGCATCCACGTGCGCAAACAAGGACAGGATTTATTAAAAAAAAAAAAAAAAATTAAACTGGAGTTGTGAATTGTGTCACTCACAACCCGTTTGGTTTGTCAAGTAACATGTATGAATATTACAAAAATAGTAGTAGTTGTGTAACTAACTTACCTTTGAAAAAATATCTGGGTGATGAGTGATGAGCCTTCAGATGTCGCTTCAGATTCGTGGTGTTTTTTCCACCAAGTTTTAATCCACATTTGCCTCCATATGCCTCGACCACGACACACTCGGTTCTTCTTTCAGTTGGATTAAATACAAAATAAGCCCATAAATCCTTTCTGGGCTTGCGTCCACCGAGCCCTGAACGTGCAGCATCCATGGTCCAGGTTGAAAGGAAGTCACAGGTGAGCGCGCGGCGCATCAGCACCGCGGTGGTGGTGGGCGTGACCAAACAGCTGACTTTCCGACACAGAATATAATTATGGGCAGAAATATAAATTATTGACGACCACCGACTAACATTTTCGTTCAGTCTCATCTCGTCAACGAAAACTCACACAAATTGTGTCAAGTTTTAATCATTAAAGAGCAAAGTTTATTTAGTTACAGTCTCATTACTGTATTGTCATGAAAAAAGGGGGCGTTGACGAAAAATTTTCGTTAACGTTACATCAACGAAAACAACACTGGTCCATATGTGCTCTTGGCACCAGGATACCCTAGGCTGCGGTTCAATGATTGACTTTGTTGTTGTCTCAACTGATCTGCAGCCGCATGTCTTGGACACTCAGGTGAAGAGAGGGGTGGAGCTCTCCACTGACCACTACCTGGTGGTGAGTTGGCTCCGATGGTGGGGGAGGATGCCGGTCAGACCTGGAAAACCCAAACGTATTGTGAGGGTCTGCTGGGAACTTCTGGCAGAGTCTCCCGTGAGAAGGAGCTTTAACTCCCACATACGGGAGATCTTCAAATGTTCCGGGGGAGGTGGGTGACATTGAGTCTGAGTTTGCCATGTTCCACACCTCTATTGTCCAGGTAATAATAATAATAATAATGAATTCAATTTATAACGCGCTTTTCATTAGTGAAAATCTCAAAGCGCTACACACATTGGCCCTCATGCACGAAAATGTTCGTATTTTTATCCTAAATTTCTCCTACTTTTGTTCGTACGAAGCGTTCGTACGAACATGCCACGTCAGATCCAACAAAGTCTTCTATCCTCAGGAAAAGCGTGTAAACGGGCTGCTTAAAGTTGATGGATCCCACCTGTTCTACTCACCTGCGCGTGCTCGCGGGAATGTAATTTACATAATTTCCACCCCTCAAAACACCATATAAGGCCACGCTTCCTGCCTTCAGACAGCAGGAAGTGTCCATTCATTCAAACTCGAAGTAAAAGGAGGAACTTCACGCGTTCAGAGATCTGCTCTCAGTGGCGCTGTGGCTACCCCCCCCCCCCCGCAAGTGTCGGATGGTCAAATACCTTTAATTTTAGTGAACTGTGTTACATTATAGTTTCACTTATTCAGAAGAGCTGTGGCGCACCGCTACCCCCCCCCCCCGCAAGTGTCGGATGTGTTTTTCAACAGAAGCATTTTAAATTGTCTCGAAACTACTAACTTCATATTAATATTGTAGTGCATATGTTTTGTGTCCCGTGGGTCGTACAGTATCAGAAATCAAGAATAAATGGTTTGATCTGAAAATGGCTTCAAACAAACGTCTCGCCGCAGCACGGACAGGAGGTGGTCAGGAGATGGTGGACAATAAATGCCACGCTGCAAGATGCCAACATGTTTTGCAGCACAAATGATGCGCGCACCTCCTGGTCAGCGCGCCTCCTGATCAGCGCGCCTCCTGATCAGCGCGCCTCCTGATCAGCGCGCCTCCTGATCAGGGCGCCTCCTGATCAGCGCGCCTCCTGATCAGGGCGCCTCCTGATCAGCGCGCCTCCTGATCAGGGCGCCTCCTGATCAGCGCGCCTCCTGATCAGGGCGCCTCCTGATCAGCGCGCCTCCTGATCAGCGCGCCTCCTGATCAGCGCGCCTCCTGATCAGGGCGCCTCCTGGTCGGGGCGCAACCACATTCTGCAGGTCATATTTCGGATCAGATATAATAATCTATTGCTCTGATGGTGTTTGCACAGCAGTCCAGCAATAGCATGAAGATCAGTCTTAATTCGTACTTGTTCTGCGGCGGTGTATGGGGATTTTATGTACCTGGGTGTTAATATGAGGAGCGGCTTTGATGACCAAGGGGAGCGCACGACTCACTGAAGCCTGCGCGACACACCAGACAAATTAAACTTAAAATTATAATTCTAATTCAAACAGAATAACCTATTGTCAAGAATAATTATGGTGCGTGAATATTTTAAACCCAAAATATTTTCTAAATAACGAAATATGAAGTTATTAGTGGAGAAATCCCGTCTGGATGACAGCAGACTGACGCTCCTAAATTATACGACAGGTCCGGACCACTCGTAAATTTTGTTCGTATCTGAGAAAAATCCTAGGATACGAAAACATTGTTGGATGCCACAAATGATCCTAAATCACTCGTACGCACAGTATAAGCACAAATCTGTGCGTACGAATGGTTCGTGCATGAGGGCCATTGAATGCTACACACATTCATACACCGGTAGCGGCAGACTACCATGCAAGGTGCTTTCCAGTCCTACCGGGAGCAACTCGGGGTTAAGTGTCTTGCCCAAGGACACAACAACACATGGTGTGGGGAACCGGGATTCGAACCGCCAACCTTCCGATCGGGGGACGACTGCCATTACCACTACGCCACGGCCGCCCCGGCCGAGGTGGCTCAGAACTGTGGCTGCAAGGCTGTGGGTGCCTGTCACAGCGGTAACCCTCGAACCCAGTGGTGGACACTGGTGGTGAGGGATGCTATCAGGCTGAAGAAGGAGTCTTATCAGGTCTTTTTGGCTTGTGGGAACGCGGAAGCAGCTGATGGGTACTGGCAGTCCAAGCGGCATGTGGCTCGGGTGGTTGCTGAGGCAAAAATTTGTGCGTGGGAGGAGTTTGGAGAGGCCATGGGGAATGACTTCTGTACAACTTCGAGGTGATTCTAGTCTACCATCAGCTAAGAGTGGAAAGTGGTACACTACCAACACTGGAGGTGGTGTGCTGCTGACCTCAACTCGGGATGTCATGGGTCGGTAGGCAGAATACTTCGAAAACCTCCTCAATTCCACTAGCACGACTTCCACTCAGGAAGTGCAGCCTGGGGACTTTAGGTCAGGCTCTTCAATCTCTGGTGCTGAGGTCACCAAGGTGGTTAAAATGTTCCACGGTGGCAGGGCCCTGGCGGTGGATGAGATCCACCTGGAGCTCCTTAAGACTCTGGATGTTGTGGGGTTGTATTGGCTTACACGACTCTGCAATATTGCGTGGACATCGAGGCTAGTTCCCCTGGATTGGCAGACTGGAGTGGTGGTCCCCCTATTCAAAAAGGGGGACCGTAGAGTGTGTTCCAACTATAGGGGGATCACGTTCTTAAGCCTCCCTGGTAAGGTCTATTCAGGGGTTCTGGAGAGGAGGGTCCATTGGATAGTCGAACCTCAGATTCAGGAGGAGCAGTGCGGTTTTCGTCCTGGTCGTGAATCACTGGAACAGTTCTACACCCTCAGCAGGGTCTTGGAGGGTACTTTGCGACAGTTGGTTATTCCTCAGTTGCTCAAAACCCAGGAGAAATTTATAGTCAGCCTTTCCAAGGTTGTTTGGGAAGTCTGATTAGAGATGAGCATGAATTATCTTCAGGTCAGGCACACAGTGTACTTTTCCTGTAGCCTTGAGTCCAGATGGGAAATCCAAATCCAATATGCTCCAAATTGTGGGAAACTTTCACCGACCCGAGCTATGAGTCCTCTGCCAGGTGTAACCCCACCTTTACGCACACGAGTCCCAAACCTTTCCGGTGGCCTGCGATCCTCAGAGACCGCATCCACTTTGTGATTTAACTCATAAAGCAACTGATTCATAGAGGTCACAGCACGGATCACACTCTCGTTTTGACTAGGGAGCTTCAACAGTGCGTTGATCGTCTGAAGTCTTCCTCATTTTCCAATAGAAAAGTGCTCCACAGACGCCGAAAAGCAGAGCACCTGCTATCATAAATCCAATTATATATATAAATCTTCCATGTCCTCCACAGAGAGCACCGACAGGCACATCATTTTCCACTCCCTCCAGGAATCCATGACATATCCGCTGGAATGCGTCTGCGGGGGTCAAGCAGGTTCCCCTGGACCTGGACGTTTGGTAGAAAAAATCTTATCAATAGAGTTGATAGCCCACAAAACCAGATCCATAATCAATTTGCGTTCGAGCGATGAGCACTGAGAAACTGCAGACGAA
>JBBPBX010029551.1:25692-35806 GCA_038048925.1 Garcialebias charrua
GTCCCAGTTACATCCAACAATAAAAATGTAAAAGAAAAACAGCCATTTGATCTAAGATATGAACTAAGAAAATAGCAACTAAATAATACACTAAGTACTAGTAGCATAAAAACATTACGTCAAACAGCAGTATGGACATTCGAGTCTGTGCGAGCAGATGAGCACGAATGAACACAGCAACATGGGAGTTTTCACAGTGATTATTCTGGTTAGATATTCATGAGTCTAACAGCCTCAGGGTAGAAGCTGTTCCTCAGTCTAGTGGTTCTACACTTAATGCTCCTTAACCTCCTTCCTGAGGGGAGTGGGGCAAAAAGTGTGTGTGCTGGGTGAGTGGGGTCCTTCATGATGCAGGTGGCCCTCTTCCTGCATCTGGAGGTGTAGATGTCTGTGATGGTGGGGAGACTGACTCCAACAGACTTCTGTGCAGCCTTCACCACTCTCTGTAGAGCTTTTCTTTCTGCAGCTGTGCAGCCTCCATGCCACACGTTGATGCTGGAGCACAGGATGCTCTCCACTGCACACCTGTAGAAGGAGGTGAGGACTGAGCTTCCCAGACCAGCTCGCCTCAGCCGTCTGAGGAAGTAGAGTCTCTGATGAACTTTCTTGATCAGGCTGGTGGTGTTGTTGCTCCAGCTGAGGATGTCATTCAGGTGCACACCCAAGTACCGTACTTGTAACTGGAGACCACTTCACCACAGATCCTCTTATGATCAGGGGTGTGTGGGTGTGTTTGTTCCTTCTGAAGTCCACAATCTAACTTTTAAATAAGATATACTGTAGTGGAATAAACGGTAAGTGCATATTTTTGTAAGAAAATGTTTGCATATCTGTAAAACATAGCAAATGCATTTATTTAGCAAGAAAATTGTTTTTAAACAAACAGCCAATCATACCCTGATGCATGCTCAATAATCCAGGTAGAAAAATCCAAAAAAGCTAAGTCTGGTCCTCTGGACATTCAAAAAACAAAACAAAACAAAACAAAGCAGCCAATCAGTTTTATTTTTTTATTTTGACCTCTTGTAAAAATGGCTTTCACCCCGAAAATGTCAGAGGACTCAGTTTAGACGTTAGAATGTCATGTATGGTTAAAGAACAGTTCTGAAGTCCAAAGAGACTCATTAGAAACCAGTCAGGAGAGACGACAGGCAGTTGAGTTTGTGCCAAAACCTTCTGTTTTAAATTGTGTTCAAATCTGGTCATACATCATTTATTTATCATTCTTCCAATGCAAGCATTTAATTAATCTTCAGAAAGTTTATGGACTTTTTACCAGTCTTTATATCAAAATGTTCTATCTTTGTCTGCCATCCAGACTCAGGGTGTCACTTACTTGAAGGAAAGGTTGGACTATGTGTGTTAAATGTAAATATAAAGTACTTAGCTCTAACAGGTAAAACTTTTAAGCATAGAGACAACCTTCAACCAAAGTTCATGGATATTTTAATACAACATGGCTTAGTTTGGGTCAGGACAGCTGCAACTGGATTTTTATTTAAAATGTTTAAGCTAATTGTCTTTTTTAACTTTAATCTACATTTTCCCCAGATGTTTGTCTCCCAAGCTTACTTTCTTAATGTTGGCCAACAGTTCATTATAGATTTACTTTTTTTTTTTTTTGCAGGGCACCAAACTTAAAATTAGATGCAATTTAAAATCTGGTCCTCAGGGAATCCATCTGCTTGTCAAGCTGATTTTAATTTAAAATGGAAAACAAGGATGTGTTTTGATCACTAACTGACTGAGTTATTCCCCACAGTTAAAAGCAAGGTTTTAGTCCTTCAAAGTTTTAACAGCTGTTTTTGTCCCTTCATACAGATGTTGCAGGTTTATATGAAACTTGCACATCTCTATATCATTTCCACACTAGTCTACTTCTGATTAAGTCACATTTGATCAACTAGTTCTCCACCATTTCTTGGTGGACATATTTATTCTATAAGAATATTTTTTAATTGTTTGAATTACTTCACGTTTTGTATTTATTGTGTGGAAAAACACTATTTTAGCTTAAGCTCCTTAATGAAAATCCCTTGTGTTTTGGTTTAAAGGTTTGATATGCTGCCTGCTAAAATATTTTTTTAAACTGAAGAGTTTACCATTATTAGTCAAGTTTAGCTTTACTTTAGAGAAAACATTTTTCTCAATTAGCTGACAGCAAAGACAACATTCTGTAGGCAATATGCAACTCGGTATACATTGGTTTTAGTTCCCTAGTTTTCCGAGCCTGGTTAAAACCAGACCCTTGTCCTTCACTTCGCTTCGGACTAGGGTCTGGACTTTCTCCATAGAGAAACGATTCTTGCTGGAGGCGTGGCCTCTGCTGATGGCTGCTCCCCCGTGGTCTGCTGAACTTGACTTCAGCTCCGCCTCCTGCTGAATTTTCTCTCGCTGCCTTTGCATATTCTGTGTTTATATGTTAATAAAACGTTCTAATAAAATAAAACCATGGATCGCTGGTCCAACACACCAGAAGACCAGGAAATCTGATGGGACTCGGGCAGCAACGTAAAACCCGAGTTTAATTCTCGTGACAACCTGAGTCATTTCCTTGTTCATTTCACTCAGCGGAGGGAGAGGAGGAGGAGGAGGGAGCGATGATCACTTACTTTTGGCAAAAAAAAAAGAAAAGAAAACTCCAGATAAGGGATTAAGAAGGGGAAATTAATACATTTGTGTCACATATAAAACAGTCCTGCATCGCTTTGAATGAGAACATGCGAATGCTCGTTGGCTGCGCGCTCCCCCGTGGTCTTCTGAACTTGACTTCAGCTCCGCCTCCTGCTGAATTTTCTCTCGCTGCCTTTGCATATTCTGTGTTTATAATGTTAATAAAACGTTCTAATAAAATAAAATAAAACCATGGATCGCTGGTCCAACACACCAGAAGACCAGGAAATCTGATGGGACTCGGGCAGCAACGTAAAACCCGAGTTTAATTCTCGTGACAACCTGAGACGTTTCCTCATCAGCGGAGGGAGAGGAGGAGGAGGGAGCGAGCGATCACTTGACTTTTGGCCAAAAAAACAAAAGAAAACTCCAGATAAGGGATTAAGAAGGGGAAATTAATACATTTGTGTCACATATAAAACAGTCCTGCATCGCTTTGCATCGCTTTGAATGAGAACATGCGAATGCTCGCTGGCTGCGCTGGGACAGGTGGGGGCGTGGGTTAGGGGCCAAAAACTCCGCCCCTTCTGTTCTCTGATTGGTCCGGTCAAAAATCGGCCGGAGAAATCGTTGTCTATGGGAGAAATCCCAGACTGTGCAGTGAAGGGAAATGAGAATTGAGCGGAGCTGTGCAGGAAGGCGAGGGCCAGGCTATAGTTTTCCATACTTTCTGTATTTTTCATTCAACCTTTATTTAGGCAGGTTAATCCCATTGAGCCTCGAGGACTCATTTACAAGAGAGACCTGTTTTCAACAAAAAATGATGACAACAGTGGACAACAGCAACAATAGACAATCTTAAAAGAGGCATGCAGATTTTTTTTAAACAAGTTACAATTATGTCAAAAATGTAGCAAAAATAGCTACATTATAAGGCAAATGTAGTAAACTAAAAACAGGAACATGTCTGCATTGGTTCTCGCCAGGAGTCCAACAGATTCTTAAAGCCATTTAGAGAGGTCAAGGTTGAGAGCTTCAGATCTTTTTGTAAGATATTCCAGGACACCTGCTTCGAACGTTATCAACCAATATATGGCCATTAGTTATTATCATCCCCATACGTAGCGGTCAGACTGCCCCTCCTGTACCTCCTACTAGGTTTAAACGAATGTTGTTACCGTTGGTAGCGATGACAACAGGCTCCGTTTTTAGCTACGTGTTAAAGTTTAAAGGGTCTGGCGTTAGTTTTAAGGTCTTGGTTACGTTTAAGCACAAGCGTAAGGGGGTTAAGTTTAGGGTTGGTCCTCTGGGTCAGGTGTAAGGTTAGGTTTAGGAAAAGGGTGAGATAAGCTGAAAAAAATAAAAAAAACAGACACTTTCTGGTTTTCGGAAACACGCTGCCTACTCACAGCGATAATAAAGAAAATAACGTTCCTTTAAACCTGCTAGGAGGTAGATTGGACAGTTTCACCACTACATATGGGGATGATAACAACTAATAACGGCCATTTAATGGACTGATAACATCTGAAGCCGCTGTCCAGGAAGCAGGAGCAGAGTAGGAGAAGGCCCTTTTGCCAAGTTCAGTTCTCACTGACGGAACACTGCAAGTAATCATGTCCTGAGAGTGCACGCTGTAGCTGCACTCATGCAGAGACATGTAGGAGGAGATGTATGAAGGCAGCCGACCAAGAAGTGATTTAAAGATGAAAATGTACCAGTGGAAGAGTCTGCGTGAAGTTAATAATGTCCAGTTAACCAGTGAATACAGGGTGCAGTGGTGGGTACGATAATCACAGCCAGTTATGAATCTTAGTGCACCATGATAGACAACATCCAACATCTGCAGGGTGTTTGTAGAAGCGTTCATGTAGATAATGTCACCGTAATCAATGGAGGGAAGGAAAGTCACAGATACAATGTGTTTCCTATCATTCAGTGTTAGACAGGATCTGTTTCTGAAAAAGAAACGCAGTTTAACTTTCTGTTTCTTTACTAGGTTGTGGAGCTTAAAAGAACGATGCAAGTTGACTGATACCCAAATATTTATAGGAATGAACAAACTCAATAGGGACACCATTTGAGGATAAACTCAGAGGAAGAACTGCTGGGACCGACTTTCTATTTGAAAAAAGCATTCCTTTGGTTTTATCAGCATTTAAGACACATTTGAGATGGAACAAATCTGACTGGATGATGTCAAAAGCGGATTGAAAAAGCTGGAAAGCCTTAGCAACTGTTTTAACTCGACAGTAAACGACTGCATCATCAGCATAGAAATGTAAGGATGCATCAGGGATGCTCTGACCTACATTACCTATGTAGATTGTAAAGAGGGTGGGTCCTAAGACTTAGCCTTGTGGTACATCATTGTTGACTGTTAAATAACTGGAAGAAGTACAGGTACCGTTATGTTGAACACATTGCCTCCGATCGGAAAGATAGAGAACCAACCAATGGTGTGATCTGAGAAACCAATTTCTGAGAGCTTATGACACAATTTGTTATGATCCACTGTATCAAAAGCTTTAGACAGGTCTAAGAAAAGTGCAGCACAATAATCCTTAGCATCCAATGCTTCAACAACGTCATTAAGAACCTTCAGAGAAGCAGTCGTTGTGCTGTGTTGTTTCCTGAAAGCACATTGATGGAGAGGTAAGATGTTAAATGAGTCCAGGTATTTTTTTTATTTGAGAGTTAATCAGTTTTTCTAGAACCTTGGCTAAAATGCAGAGTTTAGAGATTGGTCGATAGTTGTTCAGTGAGGTGGGGTCACCTCCCTTAGCAAAGGAAGAACAAAGGCTGTTTTAACTGGACTGAGAGAAATGCAATTTCAATCCTGTGTATGTCCTGTACATATTGCAGTTTTGACAATAAAGTTGACTTTGACTTTTTGACTTTGAAATACTGGACATCCTTTTGAGGCTGGTTTAGCACATTTATTTGTCTTTTATTACCAGACGCCTTATACTTGATAAGCTGTAAATAGTAGTTGAGGCGGATAATAGTATCACTAAAATTTGTTGCGCCTCTACTCATTTCATTCATTTATTTATTTTCTATAGCACTTTACACAACCACGGTGATGGTGACCAAAGTGCTTAACAAAAAACAGTACAGATTAAAAATCAAGAAATACACAACATAATAGAAAAAAATCTCTACTGTGTGCTCCTTCTTTTTTGTCTATTAAGACTTTTTTTTTGCTATTAATTTAATTTCCAGTCAATTTATGTGTTTCCTTATTAATGCACTGCAATTACACAACTGTATAGAGCTATGGAAATACTTAACATCCTCACCATGTACAAAGCATAAACTTTGTTTTCTTTAAAATAAGAACAGGTGAATATTTAAATGTGTTATTTGAAGACATACTTCCGTAGAGAAATGCCAGTGGACCTCAGTGGCATTAATGTAAAATTGCAGTGGCTTTTGGAAGATTTAAACCAGTTAGAAGCGTGCATAAGGTCAGCATATTTACTCCTGTCAAAGATAACCATGCAAACAATCTTCTGAAAAAGAACATTTGCATGCTGCACGAATATGCATAAATACCTTGACACAAACAGTCTGCTTTCCCTGACACATCCGCCCAAACTGCTCTGTGATGGGCTTGTTTGGGAAGGTGCACATAAAATTCCTATACACCATTAGCATAGTGTTGCTATCAGCAGAAATGAGGCAGCCATGTGAATTTCAGTGTTGCAAAAAAATATCAAGAGTTTGCTGTAATAATTTACTGGGTCTATAAATAAATTAGACTTTGTCATTAAAATGCAGATGGCCATTTTGCGCAGCTAAAGTTAGCATGTGAGTCATTTTGCTTATGGTGCACTGTTTCTGCAAAAAAATATATACTTTTAAATGTTCCAAATATGCATGAGTGAAATACAGAAAGCACACTTGTGATCTCCAAGCTGCCTTTTCTTTCAAAATTTTAGAAAAATTGTGTTTCACAGGTTAAATGTTTTCTGGATGAGCACAATATCCAGGAGTTTTTTTTTTTCAGTCTGGCTTCAAAACTCGCCACAGCACAGAATCAGCTCAAGCAGAGTTTTTAATGATATGATTATGGCCAATGATTCTGGTGAACATGTGGTTCCTGTCCTGCTCGACCTAACCACTGCCTTTGATACAGTGGACCATAACATTTTAATATCACATTTACAGCACCAAGTGGGTATCTGTGGTACTGCACTGAGCTGGTTTAGGTCCTATCTGGCAGACAGAACCATGTCTGTGAACATAGCTGGTTCTGAGTCCTCCACTGCTCCTCTGTGTTTTGGGGTTCCACGGGGCTCTATTTTAGGTTCCCTGCTTTTCTCCCTTTATGTGCTTCCATTGGGATCAATCCTCAGAAAGCATGGGATCTTTTTTCATTGTTACGCTGATGATAGTCAGATCTATATGCCACTAAAAAAGAAAGATGCCTCCTCAATCAGGCCACTTCTGTTGTGTCTTGAAGACATCAAAGCTTGGATGTCTTTAAACTTTTTAAATTTTAATGAAAAGAAAACAGAAGTGATGGTGTTTGGTCCTAGTGGCTCTTGTGAACCTTGCCCTGTTGATCTGGGCCCTCTGGCACCACATGTAAAGAAAACAGTTTCTAACTTGGGTTTTAAAATGGACAGTGATTTTAAATTAGATTCCCAGATTGGAGCGGTGGTCAAGACCAGTTTTTATCACCTCAGACAGCTGGCTAAGGTAAAGCCCATCCTTACACAGCAGCAGCTGGAAACAGTAATCCATGCCTTCATCACCTCTCGGCTGGATTACTGTAACGCTCTTTACCTTGGAGTCAGCCAGTCCTCCCTCAGACGTCTCCAGTTGGTCCAGAACGCTGCTGCTCGCCTTCTAACTGGAGTTCATAAGAGGGAGCACATCACCCCCACTCTGGCTTCACTCCACTGGCTGCCTGTTCATTTTAGAGTTCATTTTAAGATTATTTTATTTGTGACTGGCCACAGCAAAACCAGGAACAAGTCTCCCCTGGGTCATTTTGAGTTATTTACAGAATCTGAAAGTGTGGGTTCTAAGCTATCCGATGATGCCAAACACATGGCACTCAAAAAAAAAAATGAAGAAGATACAGCCATTTCAATGTTGGCAATCTGCATATAAGGTATGGGAGAACTTGAAGCTTTTATTGATTTTTTCCAGTTTGAGTGTGAGAGACTTGTTCCTGGTTTTGCTGTGGCCAGTCACATTTGTTTTTAAAAGTTTAAATGGTCTTGCTCCATCCTACCTCTCTGAGCTGCTTCACCCATACTCTCCTGCTCGGTGCCTCAGATCAGCTGATCAGCTGCTCCTGGAGGTGCCGAGGTCCAAACGGAGGCTCAGAGGAGACAGAGCTTTTTCTGTTGCTGCTCCAAGACTGTGGAACGATCTCCCTCTTCCTGTCAGACATGCTCCTTCACTGTCCATTATTGTCCATTTTTAAAACTCTTGTGAAAAAACATGTTTACTCCCTGGCTGTTAGCACGGACTGAATTTGTTCAGCCCTGTTCTTATTGATCTTGATGTTTTAACAACTGTTTTATTTTTTATGTGTTTAAAAGTAGTATCAAAAAAGGCGTTCAATACAGGATCCACTGGACTTTATTTAAAAACTGGACTTTACTAGTAGTAGTAGTAGTAGTAGTAGTAGTAGTAGTAGTAGTAGTAGTAGTAGTAGTAGTAGTAGTAGTAGTAGTAGTAGTAGTAGTAGTAGTAGTAGTAGTAGTAGTAGTACTACTTGCAGGGATTCTTTTATATACTGAGTCTTTTTATCAGAATCAGTTTATTATTGCCATTGTCAAAGAATAAAATTCACTGACTAGGAACTTGCTTTGGCATAAAGGTGCAATAAAAGGAAGTAAAAATAGAAGAAAAAATACAATAAAAACATATGTACACACCAACCAATAAACACAATACAGTACAGCACAATATTCACAATAAATGGCAGTGACAAATGGTGCTAAATGAAGATAAATGGAGTGATGATGTACAGTGTTAGGCCAGTGATAAATGATAAGGCAGAGTTAAACAGTAGCATGATTATGAATGTTCAGAAGACTTGACAGCAGATGGAAAGAAACTGTTTTTTAACAGAGAAAAAAGAAGATTTGGGAAAAAAAATGTGGGCCTTTTTGCAATAAACGTTTCTTTCCCTGATATTTTACTGTCAGCACCATCCTGCTGTACAAAATTCTGTTTGATCTGTGCTATTAGCAGAAATTTATGTTTCTACATTTTTTTGTAAACTTTGCCAAATTGCACATGAATACTTCCTAAAATAGGTGACTGGGTCAAGGAGAGAGGGGGAGAAACAGGAATCAGCCACTGGAAAATGAGTGACAGGTTGAATGCAGAAGGTTGTACGAGATGAAGGAAAGTGAAATGAGGGGCGAAGCCTGGGAGGTAAAAATTAAAAAGGAGAGAAAGCCGTTGAGAAAGAACAGCAAGCGAGGGTGAAAACCGGAAGAAAAGTATGACAGAGACAAATGAAGAGACAGAAGACGAAGCGGGTAAAAGAAGACTAAAACTGAGAAGCAGAGTCTGAAGAGATGATTGAGTGAGGAGTGTATCGAAAGAGCGAAGAAAGGGATGACAGAATAAAGAAGTGGGTAAATGAGCTGACAAGAAATGTGGGCAGAGGAAGAAAAGAGTGCAGCAGCTGAGATGTAGTGTGTGTGTAAGAAGGCTTATTTTATAGTTGTGGAGTTAGAAAATAGTGTTTTGTTTTTGTAAAAGTTGTATTATATTTCAACTATCTTTCTTAAAGTGGCTGTGGATCAATAGTAAAGTGGTCGCATTACAACTTTAGTATCGGGGGTTTGATTCCCAGCACCGCCATGTATCAAAGTTTTCTTTGCCAAGATGGTGACCCCCAGATTTAGTTCTATTTTTTCCTGCATCATTTGCATTTTTAGCACGTTTTCTGAAATCTTCAGGTTTGATGATCGTTCTGAGCCAAATCTCCAAAAACGCACACTGAAAAAATGTTCTTTCTTTCATCTAACTAAAACCTCAATTCCATAATTTTATGTTATTTGCTCATACACTGCTGTACTTTCACAAGGTATGCAGTAGTGGATTGTTTTTCTTGACAAATAAACAACTGTGATAATTTTTCATTCATTTTTTTTTTGGGGGGGGGACATACTTTTTAACCTCAGTTATGTGCACCTACATGTAGAATTGAGCCTGGATTGCGGGTGACTGCAGAATAAAGAAAAAAGTGGATGATGAAAAGAAGGAGGAAAGTAGGAGAATGAGGAGGCAGGTTTCTTAGATCAGTGGTCCCCAACCTAATGTCAGTTAATGTCAGAATATATTTTTATGGACGGGGGGGTCTGAAGGTCCTACCCCAGAGAATTTTGGATAAAATATATACCATTTCCTGCATTCTGGTGTATTTTACAAAGGTTTATTACAGTAGATTAACAATTAAACAAAAGATGTAAACTCCATATTGAAATGACGGCAAAGGCTGGCTATCCCACTTGGTTTAGAG